>VYZP01041217.1:0-34995 GCA_013400635.1 Hypocryptadius cinnamomeus
ACATTGTCTGTGCTGTTTTTTGCACCACAATTATATAAATCTATATTACAAACTAAACTAGGTTCTATATAATATGGTCTCCTAACTAGGCAGCTTCTTATGTTTTCCTGCTCCTAAAGTTTCTCTGTGTTAATCCGATAAATGCTGCTGGTTTACAAGCACTGGTTATCACAGGAGGGGTCATGACAAGCTTGAAGCTTCAAGCTGCAGCTGTACTGGCTGGAAAGGGCATCTTCCCCCACCCTGGGTGCTGTGCCAAGGATTTTGCCTGTCCAGAGATGTATTGTGGCCCAGGCATCATCACCTCTGAGCCACGAAGATGTTTTGTGCCAGTACCCCTCGGTCCCTGAGGTTTGGGCAGCACCATCACTGCATGGCAGTGGTTAAGCAAAGCATGTGAGGCTTTGTGTGTTTGGGGGCTACTGAAAAACCTCACTTGCATGGGGAGATCATAGAATTACAGAATGGTTTGTGTTGGAAAGGACCTTAATGCTTATCCAGTCCCAGCTTCCATCTTTCACTAGACCGGCTTGCTCCAAGCCCCATCCAACCTGCCCTTGAACACTTCCCAGTGAAGGAGCATCCTCAGTTTCTCTGGGCAACCAGTTCCAGTATCTCACCACCTTCACAGTAAAGAATTTCTTCTTAATGTCTAATCTAAACCTGCCCTCTTTCATTGAAAACCATTGCCCCTTCATCCTGTCATTACGTGCCCTTGTGAAAAGCCCCTCTCCACCTCACCTGCAGATCTCCTTTAGGTAGTGGAAGGTGCTGGAAGGTCTCCTCAGACACTTTTCTTGGAATATTTACCATAAAATAGCCCTCTAAGAGGATAGGTAGTAACTTTGTACCTCTCACCTTCTCGTCAGGGGATTAATTATGTTTGCTTTTCAAGATATATTGACAGTCCTGAGGTCTTTGTCTCTAATTATTATAATCTGTTTTGTCTCAAGTGTTTCACCTCTAGAATTGGGCAGCATTTTCCTGCCTTTTGGGCAATTTGACTGTCAAAGCTGTTATTTTCACTCAGTGTTATGGCCTGATATAATTCCTTGCTCTAATTCTACAAAAGAGAAAAATTGACATCTCAGTTTCTCAGCCTCCTACACAGGGTAACACAGTGTTTGCCTTTTATTCCCAGAGTAACAGAGTTAGCAGTGGCAAAATCTGGTCCTGTTCTCTGTTACTGGAGAAGTAATAAAAATAAAATTATAGAGGAAATAGGTTTTTTTTTTGTTTGTTGCTATGTTGGCTTGAGGGTTGAGTGATGTGCTGCTGAAACTGGAGACTTAATGATGGCTCATTCTCTCTCCATTGCTGGATGTTGCCTTTTGAATCAATCTCTAGGTCTTTGAACTAATTATTTTGAGGACATATAAGGATGTGTAAGTGTTGCCTCCCTTCCCCCATGCTGGCATGGCCTTTGAGGAGGGAAAGGACTTACACAAAGTCGGATATAAATCCTGACCCTGTCTGAGTAAATTAAGAAGGAGGTGGAATTACTGATAGGAGCACTCGGCTCCATAATCCGAACAAGAATGAACATTCAGATGAGAAATACTTTGGATGCTTAGGTGAATCCATAGTGAAGTTTTAATTATGTCCTTTTGTGACTAAGCCTGAATTGCTGCATTAACAACTTCCCAATCAGTAAGGCTGGATGAAGTGGTGTTAAATAATGTTAATGTTTTGCCACTGACATTTCTTAGGAGCAAGACCACTCTGTTACTTTTCCATGAGAAGCACACTGAGCTATTTTCTGCTCTGCTCCAACTCCCTCTGATGCCATCAGGAAGGTGCTTGCCCACGGGAGTGGGAGCTGATTGTGCAATGGGCAGCTGTGGTGGGCACAAGCTGCTGTCATCATTCCAAGAACAGCAGGGTCAGTTCAGACCATCAGATGTCCAGGGGAACCCCAGGCCCCAGTGCAGTCAGGAAAATTGGGATCTGCATCTGAATTTTTTTATTATCGGTGCATGGTTTAGGTTTTGCAGCTGTTTGTCTTCTCTGACTGTATAGGGTTAGGGATGAGGATGAGACCTGTTTTGCTGCCTGGAAGTCAAGCAGCCCCTAACTGTGCCTTGCTTCTGAGTTTTCCATGTTCCCAGCAGTGAGGCATCACCCAGTATGCTGCAGCCCTTGACCATTAGCATAGAGGGACATTAACAAGCCTGTGTGTGTGCACATGCATGCTCAGATCTGGTAATACCCATTTCTTCTGGAGAAGGGCTTTATCAGAGCATGCTTTTAAGGTGTTAGAGATGCAGAGATTTAAGTGGGTGGCCCAGTGGTACTGTCAAAGCCACAGAACAGCTCAAGCTGGTGGCAGAAAGAGGATCAGGAGCTATAAGCCTTATTCCCAGTGTTTGCTCTAAACACTAATGAACACTTTTCTTAATGCAAAGCCAAAGCCTAAAGTCTGTGTTGTGAAATATCCAGGAGAGTGAAACTTAGGATGCTTATACGCCAGTTATCTTCAACCCTCCCAGGCATTTAATGCACAGTTCTGACTCACTCTTCTATACCATTATGAGTAATCAAGGTGGTAAAATGATGTTAATCTCTGATTACAGTTATTTATAACAGTTACTCAGGTTCAGGAAAAAACATGCAACTAGTGTCTAGCTTAGGGTAACTACTAAAACTACCCAGAGCCCAAAGAGTGACAGCATTCATTCTTACATGTACATTTTCATTGTACTTAGTCATCACAGTACTCCTCAGGAAGAAAGAAAAAACCATATAATTAATTAGATGGGATATTGGAAAAAAGTGGGTGGAAAATGAGTCAGTGACTGTAGTTGTTGTGGTACCCAGATGTGCATGTTATGGACAGGTCTGTAGTTTCATTTGGATACATACTCATGAGTAATTCCCTGTTCCCTTCTGCCATGCAGATAAGAGCATCTGCACTCTCATTTATTATTTATCTGTGAGCAATGTTTTTCTTTTAATTAGAAATGTCAAAGTAAAATGATCTTTTCTGGGACTAGAAATGGTTCTTGTACAAAAAGGGTAATGTGTGCTTGGAAAATGTTAATACATTTCAATTTAGTGAACATCATGTTAAAGCTGCTGTACTGCACCGAGCTTTGTAGAAACAGTGTTTTGGAGGAGAAGATGAAATTTGATAAAAAGCCCCACTTTTTTTAGTCAGCCATTCTTTCTATATGGTTAATATCATCCCCATGTGTTACAAAGCCTTTTGCTGGTGGATGCACATGAAGTGTAACATGTGGGATGAGAGGCACTGCTGTACCACACCTCTGCTCTGCACTTACCCCATTTCACATTTGGTCACTTCTCAGTCTGCTGCCTTGATTGCTCTCTGTAATTAAATTCTCAGCAGCAAATTCAATTTCTGAGCAGCTGTGGCAGTGAACACGCTCCTCCTGTGTCTTCTTGGATGGTGCAGAGAAAAGCAAGGCAGCACATGCAAAAGCTGTCAGCTGTCTCTAGCAGGAGGAGTTGAGGGAGGTACAGTGAGGGTAAGGGCTAGTCCTGCCAGTCCAACATGCCTTAATAAAAACACTCTTGAATTCATGGAAAAGGCATCTGTATTTTTGGGATATGGTTTCCATTCCCTTTCTCCAGACAGTGTGGCTCTGGGAGGGTGGGTGCTGTGGATGTTGTATATTCAGGTCCCTGACAGAGGTGCTGGAGCAGGGTGCTAACAAAGGGGACCCTGTTTTCAGTGTTCAATGCCACCTGGGCACCAGGTCACTCAGGGAGAGATCTGCCCATTCAGATTAACCTGGGCGTGCTCAGTCCTACTGTGCTACAGACAGACCTTTTCACATGGCTTCCCATTTTTTAATGTGGCTAAAAGGGGACTCCACAGCCTTTGGATTGCCAGACTTGCTAAATAACCCAGCTTCATCAGCACTAAATCTTCTAGCCATTTTTTAAAAAGGAGCAGCTGTAGGAAGATTAATGTGTTTGAAAGCATCAGTCTATGACAAATGGTGTTTTTTGGTAACTCTGGCTCACGTGGGCAATTTTTCTGGAGTCAGTGGGATGACTTGCTTGGGCAGAAGCCATCAGTCACAGCACCTGCACAACCCTAATGAAGTGTGTGGCACTGAAGGAAGGATGCTGCTCCTCAGAGGAATGCACAGATCCAGCCTTACTGAGCAGATGATGCAGGCAATCATCCCTGCTCTGTAGTTTCATCACTTTAGGAAGCATGACTGAAGAAATAGCTTCCTTCAAGAATTTCCAGTACGTTTTGAGTCAGGTTAGGTTAGATGCCATTGGGTCAGCAGGAACAGAGTCTCCACTAGCCTAGAAGCTGTGTGCATTCTTGTCACAAATGACAATTCCTGCTGTAATCATTTGTAAGCCAGTGATGAGGGCTTTGATGGATTTGATAGCCTAACTTGGACAACTTCAGTAGTCATAATTTTTTCATCAGGTTAAAAGAATGCACATAGACAGGGATATTGTGAAACTGTTGCTTAAAGGTGTTTAAAAGCAAAACCCTGACTGTGAAAGCTGCTCACTTAAAGTAATATTAATGTTTCTAGATTTTCCCAGACAGCTGCATATGAAGGTTCTTCAAGTTGCCATGCATTTTCCATGGTGTGGTGTGGGGTGGGAATGGCAGGAAAAGTTTGCAGCCTGACTTGTGCTGCTTTTATCATTTAGTGGTTTTTTTTTCTCTCTGGTGATCTGATTCAATGAACTTTTGATGTGGGGTGTTGCAACATGCAGCTCATAGCATCAAAAAGCTGCTTCCCAACAAGCTAGGTATGCAGCAAGACTTGGAAATCATTATTATTATTATTACAAAAAAAAAGAAATCAAAACCATCCAAACAAAAAAAACCAACCAACAACAGAAAACCCCACAGAAAACAAACAAAAAAGGACAACAAACAAACAAACAAAACCTCAAAAGCTTGAGCAGAGCAAAACTATGAAAACTAGACTGCAGAACCACTAACTGATCCACTAATCGTCCTGGTCATGATGAAAGCGATGGTATTATAAAAACAGCGGGGACAAAGATGCCTGCTCTGAGAAAGGTAAACAACCAGGTGAACAAAAAAAGAAGCATCTTTGTCTAATACAGGAAAAATAGCAAACAGAAATGAAAAATTATAAATATTATATAAAATAGGTGATGTTGGGCTAAAATATATCAAAGAAATTGAGAGAGATTTTAGACTCTTAGAGAAGAGAGAGTAATGTTTACTTTACACTACCTCCATTACTGATAATATCTTAAGTATTTTATGATGAAAGGATACTGACTCATGAAATACCTTTATGGAAAATAATTAGTAGTAAAGAGCTTGTACAATAACTGGAAGGATGATTGGAATCTAGAAAACAAATATTCAATTAATGTATATGAAGAGTTTGGTATGATAATGAGTAACAGAAAATTCTGAGAAATATCGAAAAATAATGCTTAGTGTTTCTCTTAAAAAAAGACACCCTCGGCTACCACTGGCCCATAAACCTGACTGAAAGAGTGTAACAAATAACAGGGGAGAGAAAATCATTATCTTGCAAATAAAAAATCATGGATTTCACTGGAACAAATAATGCCAGACAAATTTCATTGCATTTTTGCACTTGCTATGTATCGCATTGAAATATCCTCATAAAGGAAATTCAGCCTGTGCTTTGAACCCCATCACATTGATAAGTGACCAAAGAACTAAAAACAAAGCAGTGGCGTGTCCAGACAGAGATTCATAGCAGGTAATTTATCCACAGAGCAAAAAGCACTTTCATTTAGCATTTCCTTTGATAAGGGCTTGTTTTAACTGTGTAGATGGCACTAAACTGGCAGGCACAGGAAACACTGAGGAAAAAGCAATAATTCATGGCATGGAGATATTTGGTTGCTACACGTGTAACTTAGTGACAAAGCATCCAATAAATTATTTTTACATCCTCAGTGTCAGCTTTATTTTTTCTTCAGTATTTAAAAAAAAAGATGACAAGAAGCTCTCCCTTGTTTCTATGCAAGAGAAAGGGTTGGCCATATGCAGCGAATCCACTCAAGAGCAGATTTGCAGTGCTTTGCTCAGAAGGAGAAATTTGAGCCAAATTTGCCCAAATTTGCAATGGTAATCCCATTCTGTCTTACATCTCCTTTAAGGGCTGTTCCTGGACCTGTAGGCAGCTTTTTGTCCACATGCATATTTGTTAATTTTAATTTTAAAAGTTCCTTCTCTCCTGTAAATTATCAAATGCAACACATAGCAAGGCATGCAGCTCACAGGAGAGAATATAGATCCTGGTCTCTGATCTGTCAGCCCTCTACAGATCCATGCTTAGTGCTGAGGTTGGGCTGAGTATGAAAATACTCAGTATTTTAGGTTTAAAGGATGGATCCACATGCTGGAATGCTCTATTGTATAGCTGCAGGTAGAAATGCTCTCCCAAATGATTCAGTGTCTGCCTGATGGCTAATATCTAGCAATAATTAAAAAAATTGCTTTCTAATGACTCTTCAGAGTAGAATTATATTAACCGGTAAAAATTACTTCCAGTGAATAATTAAAGTATCTGTAGTAAAAATAATCTAAAAGACTTGATCAGTGGAAATTAGAAACCTGTAAATAGGAAATTCTAAATAGACACAGGGATAAAGGGTGTCAGCATAACAGATGAAATTCAGCATAATGAGAAAGATCAGTTTGGTGACAAAAAGTGCTAGTCTGTCTTGTGGTGCTTTCCCTGAAGAAATAATAGAAGATGCCAGTGATGAAGGGTGTAAATAAACAGCTTATGGAAAAATTCAATTAAAATTCAAATGTGATTCAAACTCAATTCAAATTAAATTCAAAAGTTCAATTCAAATTCAAATAGATTGTAAGTGGTTGTAATGGGGAGGGAAAATGTGGCATCGGTTTTATTCTCCTGTTTATGTCCCCTGAGCACTGAGTTGGAGCTGAGCTGTCTGGAATACCGCCAGGATGAGATGAGGACATCTCACTGCTGGCAGGGTGAAGGATTTGGGATGTCTGGGGTTGCTGGGGCTGGCTCCTCGGCTCTTAGGTCCATCCCTGCATCCTGTGGTGGCAGCACTGGAGGCTTTCCAAGGCGCTTCTCTTTCACTGGGGAGCAAAGGTGTGGTATAAAAATATATTCCTGGGAAACTGGGGTGGATTTAGCCTTTTAAAATCAAATACAGGTATCCTGAGTGACAGCACTGATGGAACTGCTGGCTTTAAAAACCCTTGCAAATGCAGGTAAGATAATTACCAAAACAATCTTGACACAGCTTCTGCCCCTTTCCCTGCTGCCTTCTCAGAGCACCCCTGAGATCCGTGGTGGATCCTGGGAGCCAGCAGCCTGTCCTGGCTGGGATGAGGTGTGCATCCATTTGGGAACAGCTCTGATGGCACCCCATGCTGCTGAGGCTGCTTGAGGGCTGGAAGCTTTGTCCCCTCCTGACTTTGTCCCCTCCTGACTTCCAGCTCCCAGCAGTGCCTGAAGCCAGAGGGACTTTAATGAGCCTGCCTCTCACAATAGCAGAGACCGAGGGCCAATTACAGGTGGTTTGGGTTTCAGGATCATTAAATTAATCAGGAAAATGCAGCCTAGTTCCTGTGAGGATGTTGTGTTTTGTAGCTGATGAGGCTGTGTTCTACCTGCTGCCTTTGTCCACTGCCCAGAAACGGCGAGAAAAGCTGAAAAAAAAAGGGAAAAATATCCTGCTGGAAAAAGAACCAGCTTAATGTTCATTATTGTAAGATGAAAACAGCCCTGAATGTGGGATGTTCTATTGACTTCATGTAACCATGCAGCAGTATTATCTGCATGTTTACCATTTACCTGGTTTACTCTGTGAATGTATAACATGATAGAATTCTTTCTAATGTATCCCTTACAGTTAAAACACCCCCTACTTCCTATTTGGCAGCAATGACCTTGCCCACTGCCTCCATCTTAGTTTTATTTCTTCCTTCTCCTCATAATCCTTTAATTTATGTCCTTTCCCTACTAGGCTTGTGCTTCTTTCCCTACTATAGCACAGGCAGGTTTAGAAATGGTTTTATGAACTGAAATAACAGAGATAAAGAGCCAGCTCGTGCAAGTCATCTGTACATAAAAGACCAATTAACCTTGGGAATCAATCCTGAAGGAAGCTGGGGAAGATTTCTGCTACTCATAAGCCTATGGTGCTTTTTCTTTTTCCTCTTTTCTTTGAAATGTGCTATTGGATCAAGCTGTAAAGAAACTCCATTGACTTCAGTGGTGCAAATGAAATTACATTTTGATACTGAGTTTGTCTCAGTAGTTTCCTTTGAAGAATGCGTGTTCTAGGGAAAAAGCACTGGGACAAGTTGTAACTTCAGTAAAGATATAAGAGGGTGACTTTGGACCAAAAAAATTTCTTTTAATCAAGAGAGTTGTAGGAATCTTTGCAATTTGCATTTTTCACAGCTTGCTCTCTGGAGCACAAATTCAGTTCTGTGAAGTTGGATGCAAATGCACGAGGGGTCATTTTAGTGTAGATAGGAGTTATCAAAATAGAGCAAGTTGTTTGTTTAAAGAAAGAGAACATAGGCAGGAAAGACAAATGTTGGCAACCAATTCTGTTATGCTGAAGGATAAGTTGGTAATAATACAAAGATTTAAATGAAAAGTGACTCCTAGATGTGGGGTGAAACCTTTACATTTATATTGAAGGTATGAAATACGTTGGAATCTCTCATTGCTTTCTTGGAGCTTTGCATTCACAGACTTTATTTATTTTCTTAATACACAAATGTGCTATATATAGATACCCTTGATTTCAATTAAAAAATGACTCTTGGTTTAAAGAACACTTCTTACTAGTCTAAATAATATCTCATGTCTGACATGCTACAAGTTGGGAATTGTATTGAATTTATGATTTTCCCCTCTAACTTTTACAAGACTTTATTAATGTCAAGCTAAAGGAAAGGAATTATCATTTCGTTATTGAATCACACTTTGGAGTTAAAAAGAGATCATATTAGGGAAATTCAAGGAAGGAAACTCTTACTACTAACAGGAAACTGATAAGAAACCTCCAGTGAAGCCAAGTTGGCTTAGGAGACTGGAAATTCATAGATATTTGCAAATTGCAATGTGGCAATCCTGAAAAGCATTGAAGTTGTCCTTGAAGTCGATAAGGGATGAGAAAGCTTCTCTCCTCAGCTGAACTCCAGGACAATTTTTAGCTCTGAAGCAAATATTGTTGGGTTTTTATTTGAAAAAAGTCTGAAATGCATATCTCCTGAAGGAGTACAGATTCAAAGTGTGCTGAAGGCAGGGGAAGTTTTTCCTCTGAATTCAGGGATTTCTTTAACTGCTCTGTGTCCTTCCTTCCCATCCATTTTTCACTTAGAGCCTGTGCACTTGCCTCTGTGTTTTAGCTTCTTCACAATGAAAACACAGAGCTGCTCTTTTTATAGTTGGCTTGGCAACAGTGTCATAGGATGCTGTAAGACTAAAATACATTAAAGATATAAGGATGTATAAGCAGCTCCAGTCTATATTAAACCTCATCCTCAGTCTGTCCTTGATGTCTACTTGTGCTAAAAACACACATGGCTAAAGGAGTGAGGTTGGGTGGTAGACCTGAAGATTTTTATAATTTGGATAACAAAAATGTAGTGACATCAGTGAAAGCCACGTTGTTATTTAACTTTTTCACCAGGGCATTTTGGAAATGGTGAATGGCAATGGAGCTTTTTCTCCTTCTCTTGCTTCAGTTAGGTGATTCCCCTCGGAGCTCATTCCTGCCCCAGAGGGATTTCTTCTGGGGTGAGGTGGGGACAGGTGTGTCTCAGTGCTCCCTTTTAAAATAGTTTTTTCTGTGTGGAGGATTTTCCTTTTAAAAGAGGTTTTTCCTTCTCTCATTTAATTTCTTTATCCACACTAGATTTCTTGGTTCTCAGAGTGAGGGTCCTGCTGTCAGCTTTGCTCTGCTCAGTTTAGCTTACTTGGGACTCCAGAAATGTGGCAAATGCAGTCAGACAGAAAAAAACAAAGTGTGAGCTGTTTCTCCAGCAAAGCAGGGGACTCTTCCAGCCACTTCAGAAACAAATAACACATGTTTTATCACACAGTTTTTTCTGCTGACATCATATTACATTTTTTTCTTATCAATTGATGGGAGTATCAAATCCCCAGTGGCAGGAGGACTTCGTGAATTAAATCCTAGGTGCCTTTTCAGAGCTTCATTCTTTAAAGGCTGCAGCTTTATTATGCTGTGGACGTGAAGACAGTTTGGTGTATTGTATTGTTTGGTCCTGAGTAAGACTTTTTGTGTTTTCCTGCTTGAAACTAGTTGAAAGATAGTTACTAATTTGGTGGATTTGGATGGTGGCCCTTTCCTGAGTCAGCTAAAAGCTGAGCTTCTCTGGAACCAGCTGTTTCTCTGCTCAGCAAAACTCAGAACAAGCACATTGCCATTCAATATAGAAGTCAAGCTTCATTTTTAAAACAAAAAATGAAAAAGAAATCTGAAAAAAAAAAGGCTAGATGTTAAGAGTTTATCTACTTGGAGGTTAAAGTATCCTGTACCATTTGAGTGAAAAAGTGGATCATCTATATATAAAATGACTAGTGAGAATATGTGGGCCATAAAGATTTTCTAAAATGGTCCAGTTTGAAAAGTTTAGAATAATGTGGTCACTTCCCACAAAATTTCTCAGGAAACTGATGCTTTTCCAGAGAGCAATTTTTTAACCAAACTCCCAGCCAGTTCCTGTCCATAAGTACTGATCTTACTGAGCCAGAGCCTCTGCCATGGTGTAAGGCCAGACGAGGTCCTCCTGTATGAGAAACGTGCCCTGCTGTGGTCTGGAGCATTTTGGCAGCAGCAGGAGCTTTGGGGGATCCTGGGAGAGCATCTTCCAGAGACCTGCCATCATTGCATTCCCTGCTTCAGGAGAGGATCTGTATGTGCTGGATGTATTTATGGGGTAAGAAGATGTTGTTTGGGGGGTGATAATTTCTCTGGTAAACACTAATCACCTCCTTTCCTAAGTTTAAAAACAGGGTTTTTTTTTTTTACCTCTAGATTTTCTCCTGCTCCTATTCCCAGAACAATTTATTTTCTGTCTTTTCATGTGTAGCCTCTTAGCTTTAAGCTTACAAATGTCCTGTGTTTGTGCTGAATATAATCTGTTTAATAGAGAATGATTGCCTGAGGCTACAGATCTTAACCAAGCATTAGGCAGATCTAATTCAGCTGTGGTGCTTATTGGCCTGCGAAAGCCAGCTCGTTTTTTTTATTTTATTATTTCCCCTTTCCTGGCTACATAAATCTTCAGAGAATCCTTAGTCATGTGTTAAAGCTTGCTTGGCCTGAGGAGTTAATCCTTTCTAAGACAAGCCTTTTCTCCCTCACATGTGTGGGTATTCATGAAAGCTTGGTGTAAATCCAGGAGAGTTTTCTTCAGAAACTCATGGCCTTTGCTAAGGAAAGCACATTATTCACCTAAGGAAGATACCACCAAAGCACTCCAACATTTTCCTCATATATCATAATCTTAATTTAGACTAATCTCTGCCTTAACTTTGGACAAGTAAATTGTTGAAATTTGTGTCTTTCTCTAAGACAGGGAGCACAGATTCCCCTGCCCAACCTTCCTGCAGCAGCCCCCCAACCTGAGCTCCAAGGGTTAAGAACTATTGTGCGTTCTGTGATTTTTAGTAGGGTTTGAGATGCCAATAAATCTGTGCCTCCCTTTCTTCCCTTCCTAAATTCAACTCATAAAAAAATAGTTTTTTAGCTGTTTGGGCTCACATTCATTTCCATGAACTCACTCTGGTTCATCAGGACTTTAGGGAGACCCTGTGACTGAACGTGATCATAAAAGAGCACTTTTTTTTTTTCCCCCTTAGGATGAAAGTGAAATGGGTATGTGAACTGCAATATTGAATAATGAGATGATTTTAAAGAAAAGAATTATGTATGAGATTCTCTTAGGTAAAAAGACAAACTTTACTTGCATGCCAGTCCTGGAAAACCTTCGTGCTTTATGACTACTAAATTATATTAGAAATTTTCCTCTCCAAGCCACCCAGCTAGGGTTGCACTAAATCCATGATCTCCAGACACAGGTAATCACACTGCAAACACTCCAATTGTCCTGGAGAGCCTGCATAGCCCTGCAGTGCTCTGTGACCCCAATGCAGCCCTGTGGGCACACCTTTCCTTTCAGCTCTGCATGCAGCCTCACAGGTCACCTTCCCCAGGCAGGGAAGATCAGTTAAGCTTGGCTTTCCTAAGCAAGGTATTCTCTGTTTGTTGCTAATTAGCAGCAGAGATTTAGGTGTTTAGCTGCTAGTTCATATTCTGCACTACATGGGGTATCTTCAGATGATTTACCCCTGTGGGAGCTCTGTTACTGCCCAGGACCCAGCTGGGTGAAATATTTGTGATGGGAAATATCCTAAATCACCTGAATGGTCAGCTGTGCCTTGCAGGCTGCAGATTTTTCACCACTAACCAAGAGATGGGACCTTGTTTGGCAATGAGTTTCTCATGGGCAAAAAAAGACTCTAAAAAGCTGCTTTCCTGCTTCTGTCTACCATCATCTAACATGGTGCAGCATATGGTTTGGGTAGCATGTGGTTGTAGAAGAAAAAGGTAATTAGAATTGATTAAATGCCTGGTAGCATCATCTGCACCATTTTTCCTTCTTTAAAAGCTACTCTAAAAGCAATGGCCCCATGCAAACAGCTGGTGGTCAGCTACCTCATTACCATTCCAAAATACTGAGAATTATTCTCTGTGCAGGATGTGAGCATGGTGTTTAATGGTCTAGTTACACTCACTTCAGTCTACAAAATTTAGGCCCTGGCTCTTCAGAGTGTTTCTCTGTTTGGGATCACTTGCAGTGAGAGCTGGTGTGCAGCTCCTGGCAGCTGGGGGGCTGCAGGCAGGACCAGCCACTGGTGCTTATAAATGTCTTCTGGGCAGCAGAAGATGAGGAAGGGACTTGTCTGTGTGTCTGCAGTGTGCTGGGTTTCACAGTTGCACAGCTGTGGTGAATGGTGGAAAGGAAAAGGCATCAGGATGTGCACCATTATCCTCCAGTGTGCATTTATCACTGGTCTCAGGCAATGAACAGCATTTTCTCTGTCCTCTCTGTGAGTGGGATGAGGACATCTCCCGCTCTGTTGCACTAGTAGAGGGTTGGTTTTGGTTGCACCTCTGTGATTTGCCCTGTCAGGTTATGCCTCTTCACCAGGTACCTTAAAGTGCTTCCTGGCTTTAAATGCAAAGATAATCCTGGGATTACACTTCCTCCTTCACTCTACAGAGCACCTATCACCCACCTTTGCTATCCTATGGCCCTTGGGTCTCCACGAGGAGGACATGACCCCTGCATCCCTCAGATTCTGCTTCCTACCATGGCTTTCACACCCAGCAAGCAGCCCTGTTGCTCCGCCAGCATGGGGAAAACATCTCAGAGCTTCTCCTCTGGCCTGGCTTCTGCTCCTTGCTGATGGCCCTGCCCTTCCTCATTTGCTTTTTCCTCCATAAGGGCCAATTAAATCCCTAATGCCATCATTTGCCTGCCCACATGACTCCCAAGCACCTTACATTTTGCTGTGTAATAACGCAGAGGCGCTTGTTTCTTTGAGGCTGTCTCTGTGAATCACTGTAACGTATTTGCACAGTGAAAGGGATTTGGAATTAATGTAGCCTGAATTGTGGCTATTGATTTAGTCCCCCTTTCAGTGTGGCACTGTGTTTTTAACAAAGAAACGCCAGCCAATCAGTTCATATCGTGCTGAATCATTGTTCAGGGGTGTTTTTATTTTAATATCCTTGGATGGTGGAGTGGTGATAGTGGTGCTCCAGGGGCGACTCAGCCCCAATGGGATCAGCCACTCCTGGGTTTAATTTTGTCCTGATTTACTGCAGCATCATATAGTAAAAAAAACCAAATCCCAAAAAGCAAAGCAAACCCCCAAGCTCGGGCAGATGGCCTGTGCTGGTAATCCTTCATCATAATGGCTCCTGACAGAGCAGCTGTGGCTCACTGCTTCTCAGGGTTTTCCATCAGAGAGAACCGTTTTCCAGGGATATGAAACTTAGCTGTAGCAGTTTGCTTCACTCGGGCATCTCTCACAGAAAAGGACAACACAGAAGAGGAAATGACTTTTTTGGAAAGGGAAACAACCTCATTCCTGTTGAGATAACCTGCCAGCGTGTGACTTTTTGCTTATCACTTGTGTTTATGTATTTTTAAAAATATCTTTCAGCCTTTAAATTGGAGAACTTTTGCTTTGAGGCTGGACGTAAAAGCCTACAGAAGCAAAACAGCTTAAAATGGTCACAGATCTTCATAGAGACTGAGAGGGAGGCAGTTGTGAGTTAGGGAGTCTGGCGTTGCTCTTTGGGGATTTGATTAAGCAGTTAATTCCTTCTCTTTATGGATTCCATGGATGTGAAGGTAATACTGCTGCAGGAAATCCCCAGGATTCTTCACTGGGGGTTTCCTGCAGACCCCCCTGGTTATTTTCTTCAGGAAACCCCCAGAATGCCTCACTGACTTTGCCATCTCTTGTGTCGGATTTTCCAGTGCTGCTGGAGGTGTCAGGTGGGTAGAAAAGCTGTAACTGAGATTTGCTGCCTTTGATTCTGTGCCTGCCTGTATGTGTGTGAAATACTCAGCCAGTGGTGGAAGATTCATAATTATTTCTCTGTCTCTGTGCCTGGTGGTGCATAGTTGTATATTGATTTGCTGTAGTTGTGATGAGCAGACAATTATGATGTTTCGTTACAAACATTGAATTATGGCATTAGGCAGCCAGTTGTGTGGTGTATGACAGGTTGTGAATAAATATGATAGGACATTGCAGGGAGATAGGCACAGGGAAGGTAGTTTGTTGGGAAGGCATGGAGTGGCTTTGTCAGGGCTGCTTTGTCCCTGGAGTCTCCCTGAGTGCAGCAGGAGACCCTTAATACATATTAATTTGGGTTATCTCTGCACTGGGTGTTACAATTAATTAGTGTTGAGGTTGTCTCCATCTGATGTGATAAAGCTTTGGCTGGGTTCTGTGGGTTGTGCTGTGGTTGTATTCTGAGTCCTGAAAAAAATTGATATCTGCATTATTTCAAATGAGGGAAATGTCCGCTGAGTTGGTTTTGTTCCTTTTTATTTCCTTTTTTTTCCTTAGAAGCAAATGTTATTCTGGGTGGGATTTGCAGTCTTCCACATTGAAGGGAATGTTTTCTAATGCATTTTGACAAGCTCACTTTGAGCTGGAAAGCAGACTATCTCCTGTTGCATGGGTATTTCAGAATGAAACATCCTTTGCTTTTCAACTGAGCAAACCCCACAACTCAGACTCTTCTCCCTCCTTCCCTCCTTCCTTCCAGCCTTCAGACTGAGTGACATCCTGAGTGGTTTCAGCTTAAAGACTCTCAGGTGGCAAGGACTCCTCTGAGATGACATGTACCATCCTCTGGAGGCCCCACCTCTCTCCTTGGACAGTCAAAAGAGATATTTAGACTCTTTTAAATGAGGACAGCAAACTTCCAGGCTCCCAACTCAGGACAGATTTGATACTGTTGAAATATGTACAGTTTGTGGAGAAAAAATGGAAATGTAATTATGCTATATCTGCGCTTAATTCTGATTTTCAAAGCCAATTAAAAATATGTTTGGCTGCCACTTCAAGTTGTAAGCATGTCATGCCCATATAACATCTCTTAATATCCACTGCTTTTCCTTCAATGTTGAACCTTGCTTAAAACATGAGAGCTTACAGAGTACACTGTGGTCATTGGTGGGAGGAGGCTGTGGGAACCTGTGCCAGCGCTAGCCTGAGAAATGCAGAGTTCACAGTATTTGGGAATTAGCTGCTCTATATGCACGTTGCCTTTCAGTGTATTATTATTCTTTTTTTCTTCTTTTTTTTTGCACCTTGACTAGATTAACCTTGTGCTGGCTCCATGGGGCTGGCTGACACATGATGGATGGTGTTGGTGGCCTGGCACAGCAGCACACACAGGGGAATCCTGTTTGCTCAGTGAAGGCACGCTGAGCAGCACTACCTGCCTAATTGGCTGGAGAACCCTGTGCCCCTGACTTTATGTGATGAGCTTTCCTTCGCAAGAAAACAGATGGATTATCGAGAAAGCTTTGCAGAATTATAAAAGTGGGGCTAAATGTTCCTATTTTGTTGCTTTTTGAAGCTCTGCAGAAGTGCTGTCTGGAACTGCCATGGCGAGGGCTGCTGCAAGATTTCCTCCCACGGCGAAAGCAGCTCCCTTCCAGCAGTCCCTCAGGCAGGATCAACACTACAGATTTAGAAAGCTCTTAACAAAGAGTTTGATCCAGTCTTTTGACCCTCAGGAGACCTGCATTTGATCTTGTGTACCACTTGCCCCAGCACTTGGGACATGATTCCAAGCTGGTGAAGAGCCCGGCTGCTGTTGTAACAAATGCCTGGATAGGAGCAAAGCTCTTTTGTACCTTTTACAAATAAAGACCTAAATGTCCTGGCCTTTAGCTCCTGAGCAGAATTACATTTAGGATAAGAACCCTTGTTTTCACTGAAAGTGTTCAAGGCCAGATGGGATGGGGCTTTGAGCAACCTGGTCTAGTGTATGGCATCCCTGCCCATGGCAGGGAGGTTGGAAGTAGATGGTTTTTAAGGTAGTTTCCAATCCAAACAATTTTATGGCTCTGTGTTGGAAAGATGCTTTGAGGATAAAGTCACCAGGGCACCCAAGCTGTTCTTCAATGTTCTGTGTCGTAAGGAAGCAGATGTAAGTTAAACACTGAATTATCAGGTTTTTTTATAGACTCTGATTTTAGATCTTAGATCTAGAGCTGAGAAGAGCACTACAGAGCAGGTGTGGACATCAGGGCTGTTCTCACCCATTTCACTGGGTGTCACCACTACCTCAGAATTTCAGATTTTCCAGTTAGGGTAGGAATATGAACCCCTGCAGACAGATCCTGCTTTGGACGTGAATTTGCAGCAAGCTTAGTGAAGCTGGTTCAGAGCTTGTGTGCTAAACTTGCAACATGCTGGGAAAACTTTTGCTTAATGGAGACTGACTTGAGTAAGGAGTAGTCTTCCCTCATATGCTGGCCTCAGGTGATGCTTCAGCTTTGGGGAGAAGCATAGGTTTGTTCCATTCTGACAATTTCAGATTTGATTTGAATTTTGCCTTTGGTGCTTTTGGTTGGTTCTCGTAGATTTTGATGTTAGGGCATGCAACTCCCTCCCCACTGCATGGCAAAGATGTGGAGCCCGACTGTGGATCCGCCTTGGAGCAGTGCAGCAAGGCTGAGCCTTCTGTTCTGTAAATCCCTGATTATTTACTTCATTATGCAATGAAACTGCTGATAAACTCAGAGGGAGTCACATGCAAATCCTGCAGCCCCAGGAGCAAATATGACACCTCTTTCAGCTCTGTGTGCACTCGAGCCCGGGCAGCCCTTTCTGTGCTCTGTCGTGGCGCTCAGCACGGTCTTGTTTCTATTTTGAGCCTCAATTGATTGAGCTTCTGTTTGCTGGGTTTTGGCTCCATTTCTCCACACTACCTGGAAAGGAACTGAGGGAGCAAACAGCTTTCCTGAGCTATTGTTACTGCCTGGAGCAGCTCCAAACAGCTTGACCGCCCCACGCAGCCGTCCTGAGGGCTGGCCAAGGGAACTGGGACAAGAGGGGAGTCTGGCATCTGCTCCTTGCTGGAAGGATCAGGCTGAGCTGGCTTGGCAAGGACACGAGGAAAATTCTCACTGGAATCTCTGATGTCACGAGAGAGGGAAGAGGGTTGTCATTGCCCCAGGAAAAGGGCTGTAAATTGTGTTTCCTGCTCTGCTTGCTGAAGGGTATTTCCATCCAAATCTTTTGTGACCTTTTCCCATGGGAGTTTTGCATAGAAATAGGAAGTAGAAATAATGAAAGGGGAGAAAGTGATTACGTTGAGCTCGTGGGGAAATTTTACTGCAGCTGTTTTAGCTGGAGCTTTAGGTCACAATCCTTAAAGGAAAAGGAAGAGCCTTTGGTTGTTCCTGATTTGTCCTGTGGGTCTGAATGCTTTCATGCTTTGTCCCCAGTTATGTATTGTTCCTTCTGTATTTCTGGGGCATCTGTATCCACTCTTCAAAGACCTGCTCTTGTCTCTGGCCAGGCTAGGGTGGTCTGCTGGCAATTGCTCTGATTCAGAGCAGCATGTGCTTTTCCTGAACTGTGGTTTTTATCTTACCAGAGCCACAGGTTTGTCTCCAGCAGCTGAGGTGAAGCACTCATAGTGCTACAAATGGGCAACTGCATTGCCCCCATGATGTGCTTCCCTCTCAGTGTCCATGGAGATATTTTCTATCCAGCTCTAGATGCTTGTTTCCTTGCTCCTGACAATCCCTTGTGGCTGGTCTGAACCTGTGTAGAGGTCAATTGGAGTGGAGCTTGTGTATTTGCACGTTTGGGGTGCTGCAGAGACAGAGGCTGCAGGAGAGATCACGAGGCTGGAATAGCTCTGGGTGAGGAGAATGGATTTGTGATCAACAGAAAGGAACAGATGGCTTTGGTTGTAATGCCTATATTTATATTTGATGTTAATATTCCTCCCAGAGCACCAGCACTTCAGTGATAAGTAACACAACTTAAAGGCATCTGGGGAAGGAGGGGATAAAATAAATAGGTTTTTTGAATCCCATGAGGAAATCCAGCCATGGATTTAGCTACAAGATTTTCAGTGGGTGCTAGCAAGCAGAGAAGACAGAAGTTAGCTGTTATCTTCCTTCAGAGCACTGTGGGCATTGCCTTGACGTGCCTGTGCCACAGACCCTGAGGAGCCCTGGTGGGACCCTGGAAGGGAGCAGCATTTGTGCCCAGTGCTCCACCTGCAGCAAGATATTGTGTCATGGAAGGAGCTCTTTGTCAGAGCAGTTTGTGTCATGGAAGGAGCTCTTTCTCAGAGCAGTTTTTGGTTCAAAGGTGGGGAAAGACATCAAGCCCTTGCTCTGTCATCTTTGCCGTCCATGTCTTGGTGAGCTCAATCCCATCCTTATAGCATCTTCTCATGCTTGTCCACGCTGGGATTTACCAGTGTACTTGGAATTGCAAACTGATTCATTCTGTGAATGCAATTAGTCACCACCAGCATACAGGTGGAAGATGAAAGTTAATTCTGCAGCACCTAATTAGCTGTCATTGCTGGAAGGCTTTGAAAGCAGAGACAAGGTGTTTTGGTTCTGGCTGCACCATCAGGTGGTCTCATGGAGCAATGGTCAAGTACCCCAGACTTCACCCAGGACCTGTGAGTTACTTTAACAACCTTTTGTCGTTCTGTTAAAAGATAAACAAGAAGCTAGAGTCTCCGTGGGTGTAAATTAGTGTGGCTCTGCAGGCAGCAGAGCTCTACCAAATTTTATCAGCCAAGGGAGGATGGAGCTTGTGGGTTAAATGATGACAGAATTATCCTTGTGTGAGTTGCTATGTGTGCATACAAAAATGCACTAGCAGGTGTGTACGTGCCCACACACTCATTAAAGGTGACTGTTTTTTTTATTTGCTTGTATTTAGTGCACCTTGGAGGCTTTACCTAGACAAGAGTCATAAATGAAATGTCATCAGATTGTTAACACATCCTCGACTTGTTAACAAATAATTGCATGATTTACAGTTAAAAAAGCCAGTTGAAAGACATACTGAGTAATATTCCTCCAGGTCCCCTGGCATGTGCATATATTAGGAATCCATGTGATACAAAGCACAGGACAAAAATGATTGATAGCAGGTTACAGTGCTCTTCATTACAATGAATTAATTGATCACGTCTAGCAGATTTTCCTCCCAGCGGAATCGCTGGATATTGGACATGTCTCTCTCATTTCTCTTCTATCCTCTCTGTTGGAAACAAGCCAGACAGTTTTATACCATCATTTAAATTTATTTGTGACCTGAGAAAGTTGTGTTGCCCTTGAGACAGTTAACTTTTTAACTTTCAGCTAAAAGGTTTGGTGGTATTTTGGGAGATAGAGGGATGGATATTATAAAAAGTTTTCTGGTAAGGTGGAACTCCTCAATCCAGTCCTGGCAGCAGGTCCTACCTGAGTTGAAGTGTTTTTCCTGGTGCTTGAACTGCTCTAATTTGAGGCATCCTGTTCTCAACCAAACATACTCCAAAGATATTAGCCAGCACTCTTTTCCATAGTCATGAGCAGTGGAAGCCAAAAGCCGATGCTTGCAGGGAGTATCCCTTCAGCCTAGGGATGGGACTTCTTGTGACAGATGATGACAGGGATGTGATGGTAGGAAACTGGAGTGGGAAACTTTTGCTGTTTTCTGTGCCATACTATTTCACTTCTTATTCCCTCTTCCTGGTAGGTGCGTTTGGTGGCTCTAATATGTGGAATGACCTGCCAGAGATAGAGAACATGTGATTAACCTGCTGTTTTTACAAGCTCTCTCCTGGCAGAAGTGTCCTCTTTGTTGCACTTGTGACTGGCCTATTACAGAGTCTTAAATGTAAAGGAAGTAAGTTCTCTAAGCTTTCCATTTCCCAGAAGCCGTGCAGACAGTGGGCAAAATACTGTGGAATTGCATTAGTAAATTCAAATCTGTTTTGTGGTTTTGCCCTTTGCCTGTGGATAAGACAGTTGTTATATGTTTAAGGACTCAACTTCTGGATTCCAGTCCTGACCTGTCTCAGTATTTGGCATTGGGTAAGACACTATAAAGTGGTCTGGTTCCCAGAATAATTTGTGGAGAAATGTATCATCTCCAGGTGTGCCAAATGAGATTATGCTTGAAAGGCAGGTGATGAAGACTTCTCTGAGACTCCTCAGGCAAGCCAGCAGCTGATGAAGAAGTAGGACTTACACCTCTGGCCCATGATAACCTTCCTGTGCATTGCAAAGGAGACCCAGCCCTGTTTGCCAAAGGATTTGATGTCTCCTGCCATTTTTACAAGGTGCCATTTGCTACATCCATCTCATGCTTTATCTGAGATGTGTTACACCCTCACTCCCCCACCTCCAAATCACCCAAGTCAAGCCACAGGGGGATGATGGAGCAGGGTGGGAGGTTTAACTCCTCCTTTCTCCTTTGGGAGAAGAATATTTTAGGTCTTGAGACACAATGCAAATGTGTATCATCATGTTTGAATTTCTTCTTGATGGCTTTCCTGCAAGTTGCTTTTTGTAAAGTGGGGATAGGAGGTTTTGAAACAGGAATCAGCATTTCACCAAAGATGCAGTTAAAGCACAAAGCTTATTCTCTTAACTCTCAATTTTCTATGGTCTGACTGGCATTAAAAAGTCTCTCTTTGATGAAGATTTGTAAGGCTTTGTTGCTAAGAACCAGAATATGCATTTGGAAATTCTATTGAGTGGCTTTGGAGATGTGTATCCCTAGAGACTGTGTTAATTTCCATATTCATTAAAATGTTCTGTGGTGCCTGAGAGACCCAAACTCTTGAATAATAAAGCCGTGGAAGCTGGGAAAGAAGACATCAGGATCAAGGAGTAGTTTCATCACCAATTTAATCCAGTCTAAGTCTGTGTGACCAATAGGTCAGTCCTGTTCCTGACTGAAAATGCTTTTCTTCCTCTGTCCATCTTTCTGCCTTGGCCATCCATTGCCACTCCTTCCTGTGTCCACAGCAGTGCTGACACAGTGTGCAGGGAGCTGTTCTGCTGAAAACTAGGAGAAAAAATGACTTTATGATGGATCAGGTTCTTTATAGATGTAGTGCTGACACAAGGGAAAAGAAAAATGTGGTTTGGTGCAGGCAAACTGCTCAACACTTCTTATTAGCTTATTAAGCCATCACTGGATATTCCTCTGCAAATGCAGTTTGTCTGGCTGAAAATAATCTTTCCGAGGGTCATATTGTGCCATCCTGTAGAATTCTCTGTTTGGTATCTCCTTCCCTGAAATTCAGTGGGATAATTTTAAAAGGGAGGAAGGTTTTTGCCTTCTCTAGAGCTTCACTTGCAAGGATGACAATGACCACTAGCTGTTATTTAAACAACATCAGGGTGATGAGTACATGAGCTGGTTAACTGTGGCTCATCCTGTTGTCCTTTGAAGTGAATGGATATCTTTTACTGACTTAACTGGGCAACAGATAAGGCCCTGGATGAAAGAGACAGTGTTTTACTAGAAGCTGCTTGTTTCTGCAGGTTGCAAAAACAAATAATCCCAGACACTTTCAAAGATGGCTGGGGTTGGGCTGCACATAGCTTTTTGGTGAAGTTTTATTTAAAAGAAAAACAAATTTGTCATAGTCAAAGGGCTGCTGGCTGACCTGACCTTTTCAGACTGAAAATGGTCCCTGAAAGGAAAATTAAGGTAATGATAATAAAAACTCTCATAGTCATTACTAGACTGCTGCTGAAATGGATTTGGCAAAGGCTGAAGAAGTGTCAGAGTGAGAAAGCACCATCTCTGCTGGAAGATGACAGTCTCTGACCTGGCTGGTGCCCTGTGAGGCTGGAGAAATCTCCACTGATTCCAGCCAGAGGGAGGGTGCCTGACAGCCAACAGAAGAACTGTTCAGAGCACAGTTCTGCGGTTTCTTGCAGCTGATGTTGTGTTACATGGGAATGCACTGTCCTTAAGAAACTATCTTCAACAAATCATGTAATAAATATATATAAATGTATAGCATAGTAAATGTGATTTCTTGGAGGGATGCAGCCAGCCTTTGTGGCCAGCCATGCTCTCTGAATCTCTTTATATGCTGAAGTGGTTATCTTTTGGGCTGCACTTTTCAACAAATAAACCCTTCACCCCTAGATATTTCTCCCAGCTCTTCTGCTCAGCTCCCTGGCTGATGATATCTGCTTCATTAGCTGCCTGATGAATGGTCTGAGTACATTAGCATCGTTTTATCGAGCCAGTAACTGTGAGCCTCACCCTGCAGAGCTGTGCGATATCCGTCACTGGGAGGTTTCTAAAAGGTTAGGCAAACTTCTGTCAGGACTGGTTTAGGTGTAGGGGGCAAGAACATGGACTAAATGGTTTCTGAAATGCCCTTCTAACTCTGCAATGTCTTAATTTAAAGCCCCGCTGTAGTAATGGCACACGGTTTCTATGACAAGCATCTCTGGGAGGCTTAGTTGAGAGGTGGGCTGGAAGCTGTTCAGGGGCTGCACCAACACATTCAGAATGTCCATGGCAGCCCAGCAGGTGACAGCTGGGTGCAGCAGGAAGGAACAGCAAGGACTTGTCCACCTAACCTCAGGTACTTGTGTGGAAATGAGTCTGTACAAACTCTGCAGCTGTGGAGGGAGAAATGGGTGCAGTTCCTGTGTGCTGCTCTGAACATCTGGGATATGCTGGCACCACCTCCTGGTTATCTCTCTGGTGATCTTCATCCCATGCTGCAGCAGGTTCACCAAGAGCAAAGGAAGTCCTTTGACCTGGTTAGTGTGAGAGCTCAATGCCTTTTTCATTTCCAGTGGGACACTATACTCATCCAAATACTTTTTTATCAGTTGTTTGTAAACATTGCTAAGGGCTGTCTCTGTCTTCCTCCTGCTGACAGAGCTGCTCATGGCTCTCTGAACTTCACCCATCGTTCTGCAGACATCTGTCCACTGTAGGCCACTCTGCTCACTGGCCTAGGACTGGACATTTATTTTAACACATTTGGGTTAGAATTCTGGTTTACATTTAAATAGGTTATATAAAAACTTAGTAAAATGTCATTTATTCTGATTCCTTGCAAATATTGATGATATATTTCTGCTGAATTCTGTCTTTCATTCAGTAAACCTCTTCAGTTCATCTTTAATTTGCAGATGGCTTTGGCAGTGCTCCAACCTCAGCTTCTGGTGATTGAAACCTGGTGCATGAATTAGATTCAAGATGCAAATAGCCTGATTTTGAGAAAGTCTGAATATATGCAGCTGCCTTGTGAAGTTCTAAGTAATGCAATTAGGTCTGGGATTCTTACTGCCAAAACAGCCTCAAATGAATTAGGGGTCCAGAAAAGAGGAATGTGGCGGACTACACATAAATATCTTTAGGAATTTGGGGATTTAGGAATGATTGAAAACCTGGCTCAAATTTTCAGCTGAAAATCACTGATATACATAATTTCAAAGGAGATTAAAAGGGAATGTGCTCATGTTGGGGAGAAGTGTAGAGCTGGGCATTAGGTCTAGAGGAGTGATGTGACAGCTCTGCTGACTCAAGGGTCTGTTGCTTCCTCGTGGGCTGGGATGATAGGAGCACAGAGGGGCAGCAGGGATATTTGGGATACAATTACAAATAATGAGCATGGTAAAAGAGGAGGAGGGGCTAGAAGCTCAAAACTAATGAAAAATGGGAACTTGCTTCTCCTTTTCAAGGCCTGAATTAGAAGTGACTGATAAGCAGCCCTTGAAAGCTCTGGAGTATTCTCAGAGTGTTGAAAGCATTTTCCCTGTGTGCTAAGGCTGTGGATGCCAGACTTGGGAAACAGCCATGCAGGGAGAATGCCATGTCTCTGCATCTGCTCTTTTTTGGGGTGACATTTCTTGGTGTAGCAGGGAAGTGAAAATGTTGACTCATTTTCATTGAGATTCATCTGGGGGGAATCACAGCAGTGCTCAATGAGCTTGGGTTCCCTTCTTATCTCTGCCTGTAGCCATTCTTTCCTTAAAACAGGCTTTTATTTGTGAAGAGGGTTGAGGGTTTTTTTAAATAAATACACAACTAATCCCTATTGTACATGTAAATATAGAGAGCACAGAGGTCTGTAAAGATTATGGATGCCCCTTTTGGCAAGCAGTATCTTATAATAGCATTGTGTGCAGCTAATCGGGTTAAGCAAAAGTATCAGTGGAACAAGAAGTCCATGTTCAGGGAAGGGGTAACTACCTCTTGAGAGTTTTTGGTTAGTAATATTGGCCAGATAGCATAGAAGAGTTTTTTACTTTTTTTCCTTTTATTTTCTTTTTTTGTTTGTTTGTTTTTGTGTTTTTGTTTTGTTTTGTTTTTTGTTGTTGTTTTTTGGTTTTTTTTGGTTTTAATTTGACTCAGTGATGTCTGTGGTTGGAAAACAACAGGAGTAAAGCAAGCTGTTAAATTGCAGGAGACTTCTGCTATTGTGTTTCATAGCAGATATGGCAAATGCTCTTTGCTCCTGGGCTTCATCCAGTATTTTCTGCCCAGGCTGAGGGTTCAGTGCATTGGGAGCTGGTTGTAAGGGCTTGTGCCCTCTCTGCTCTTTGTTTCTGATTAAGTGGATGGAGTGCACAGCATCTCCCATCTATGTGAAAGGCAGGGATGAAGAAATTGTTGCAGAAAAATAGGAAGAGCACTGAAGAGGGTGTTGCTCTTTGTCATGGAAAAAGCTCATTGCTACAGGAGTTGTCTGGAAGAAAGCTCTCCAGTCAGTGGAGAAGAAAACAATACTTGTAGCGTTTCAGAAATGCCCTGAAATAGGCTTTTATTTTAAGACAGAGGATCTGTGCCCTGGAAATGCCTGTGTCAGTCAACTCTTGTAGAGGACTGTGAGATGTCTAGCTCAGATGTAGAGGTCTGGAAACATCTAACATGACATGCACTAGGCCTGGGGAGCTGGGCACCGAGGGACACTTGGTACCACTTAAAGTAAAGACAAGAATTGTGTGAGATGGGGGCAGTGGGGCTGCAGGGGACACAGGGTGGGACACAACTTGCTGAAGTGTTGCTCAGCCAGCTCCTGGTGGGCTGGGAGCTGGGGAAGGGCTGCAGGGCAGGAGGTGTGGGTGCCCCAGGGAGCCAGGAGATCTCTGCTGGAGCTCTGCACGGGATGCGTGCGAGGGTGCCAGGCCCACACCATCGATCCCATATTGATGGGTTTTGAGCATGGGATGCTGGAAACATTCTGTCGTGTTTCCCTCCCCCTGGCAGAGCTGTGACCAGTGCACCATCTCTTTGACGTCATGTGCATGCACAAGGGCTTCTTTTTTGTGCAGGGTGTCCTTCAAAGAGAGCATGTGTAGGTCAGAGAGTTTCTCATTACAGCTTTGCATGGTGCTGCTGATGTGATTTCATTAATTCCCCAAGAACAATAAAGCAAAATTCAGCACAGGGTAAAGCAAATGCTGATGCCTATTTTTGGTAGCATTTTTCAGGTTACTATTAACCTTTCATTGGAAATTTAATGCTGAGGACTACACATTGATCCTGAGCGGTTTCTTGGAACAGCATCAGTTTTCCATTTAGAAAATTGCATTTTTTCCAAGTTTAACCCTGTGTGGGATGTTGTTAATTTTTTCCTGAGAGACACTTTCCAATGGAAACTTCCTCTTTGGGTGTGAAATTCAAACTGGTTTTGCCAAACCCTAGGAATTAGGATCAATAAAATAGGAAATGCTATTGGAAATTATAGTTGAACTGGAGGAGGGACATGTTTAGAAGATTAAGGCCAAGTGCAGAAAAGTAATAAAACAGAGTCAGAATTACAGTTAAAATTAAAACAGGCCTGTGGCCAAATGTAAAGGTACTGTGTGAGTGGATGATAGTGGGAAAAAATATTGAAAGCAAAGCCAGAGTAGTAGCTGGCAACAGATAACATCTGGCAATGGATTTGCCATGTAATTCACTTCAGAGAACTGGTGGGTGAAGAAATTTTTCTGTCATGGGGTTGGAAGTAGACAATCTTTAATGTGCCTTTCAATATAAGCCATTCTATGATTCTGTGAGGAAATCCCAAAATAATGGCATTTTTCCATGAGAAACAAAGGTGTTGTAAGTGTCCCATGGTGCTGTGGTGGCTCCATGGTCAGCCTTCTATATTTGGAAGTTCAAATTCCTGAGACAGATTAGAGGCTCTGAGCCCTGTAAGCAGCATTAATGGGCAATTTCCAGTAAACATTCCTGCAAACATAGTGTGTGATGGAAGCTGTGGGTGCTGCAGCCAAGGTGTGCTTCCAGCTCACAGGGATGGAGCTGAGCTGTGCTGGGGGCTGAGGACATCACCATGGCTGCTGAAGCAGTTTGAGGTGCTGGATCATGTAGCTGAACCACAGGTTCCTGCAGTTGCATTCACCCACCATAAGGATCCAGGGTGGTGAATTTAAAGCTGAAGTTGTGAGGTGCTGCTGTGCCTGTGAGGCAGCACGAATGTATTCTGTAATAATACGTTCTGTAATAATTCTGTATTCTATTTATGGCAATAAAAGATGGCTACAGCTGGGCCCTCAGTGTTTGTTTCATAGAATCATTGAGCCACAGAATGGTTTGTGTTGGGAGGGCACCTTAAAGATCTCATGTCAAACCCTGTGCCATGGGCAGGGACATCTTCCACTACCCCAGGTTGCTCAAAGCCCCATTCAACCTGGCCTCAAACACTTCCATGGATGAGGTATCTACAGTTTCTCTGGGCAAATTTTTTTTGCAGGAAGGTTGGAACTAGATGATCTTTAATGTTCCAACCTAAACCATTCTGTGGTTCTCTGATTCTAAGAGAGTAGCATTGGTAGAGATTTTTGGAGCTATGCATGGGTGCACAACCAAAGGCAAAAGTTAATTTGAAGAGTCCTCAATACAGTCACTTATCAGATAAATGCTATGTCCATAGAGGTGTTTTCAGACACAGCTGAGTTGAAAGTCAGATAGAAAACAAACAAACAAACAAACCCCACCCCAACCACTCTTCCACAAAGGAACTGACCCTAGTACAGGGAAAAGTAATGGAAACACACAGAACTCTTCTTCTGTTGTAAAACCTTTTGAGTCTTGTGGCTCCTCTGTGGACACAGCTACACACAAGGATGGGGTGATCAGAGGGAATGACATGTGTTGGGTCCATCTGTCCAGGAACCTCACCTGACTGGTTAAAACTGGAGAGGTTTCCATGGAGGGATGAAAACTTGACTCATCTGCCTGAACATGGAAGGAGAGCAGAAGCCTTTTATTCTTTATAATTTTTGTTAGTGTCCTGAATTTTGAATCCCTGTTGATAGTTGACAGTTATCCAGCCATTAGAGGGGATGTTTCTGCACTGCATGATGTGTCCCTCACAGCTGCCCCACTTTTGGGATCTGCTTTGGCTGCAGAGGGATTACATTGCTGGCTCAATGTCACTGAAGTGTGCTTTGAGAGGGTGGCTACGAGAGCAGCCTGGATTGTTGACACCAAACTGCTCGCTGTAATTTTTTTAAAATATGATATTAAATAGAAAATGGATCTGAAAGTAAGTCAGAGTCAGAACACTTCAATATCCTTTTCTTTGCTTCTCTCCCGTCTTGCATATTTAATTTAATAGATACATTTTTTTCTTATGTCATATGAGCTAGGAGATGAGTCTGTTACATTTGTATATTCTGGCTGCCTTATGGCAGATTACATACTGAGATGACTCAGGAATATTTTTTAAAGTATTCCTGAAAGATTGCATAATGAGATGAAAGGGGGGAAATACATATTATAATTGAGTATATTTGTAGAGTTGGCAGTGTGTTATATCATATTTCGTGTGTTGATCTGGGTTTGGTTTTTTTGAGACACAGTTTTCCTTTCCACTGTGCTGCGAGTTAGGATTCTAAACCATTGATTGAGCTACAAAGATAATTATTCAGCCATGAAAATATTAATTCCAGAGAAATCAGATTATTATTTGCACCTGGATGCAAAATAGCAAAAGCTTTAATGATATTTAGGTAGAACTTTATTAACATTTGAATATCTCTGGAGAGCTATGGTAACAGTAGGAGAAGTATTAAACTCAGTATTGTTTGTTTTTCTGCAAGTAAATGAGAATTGCAAGTCTTCTCCATGTGAGTCAGCTGAATATTTGCAGGAATTAACTAATCTATATCAGAGCCAGCATGGATCAACCCTTATCCACCTGCTCCCCCTTCTTCTGCTCCATCATGTACAATGTCAGTTGCAAGGAAAGGAACAGGAGAAGATTGCCCCCAAGATAATCCCTGTGTGCACAGAGTAGCTTCTCCTAGGGCAGCAGAATAAGGGCCTGATGTCTGCAGTCATGGCAGGAAGGCTGATTTCTGCTGGGGTTTGCTGTAGTGAGAGTGAGCTGCAGCAGCTGAAGAGCTCTTGTGCCTGTGCCTTGGGCTGCAGACACAGCCACTACCTCCCCTCCTTGGTTCATGGCCAGTCCTTCCTGCAGAAGACAGATAAATTGAAAGGAGCCCACCAGACTTTATGGATCACCACACCAGGCTGCCCCAAAGCTTCTTAAACATTGAGCCTGTGGCTAAATTTTCCTTGTTACCATGCTTTTTGGTGGTGCTTTCATGGGCCAGGAAGGGATGTGCAGTGTTGGAGGTGGGGTTCCCCTGAGGAAATGGAGAGAACTCCATCCAAAATAAGTGGCTAGTTTTCCTTTGTAGCCAGTGGGGAGAAAGAAGTGTTTCCAGCATGTGTTATCTCCTTGTCCCCTCTGCAACAGGTGTCTAAAATAGGCACGTGATCAATATTTTACCTTGATTAACTGCAGAGGGAACTGGAGGTGGCTTTGCCCATATGGAACCATCTTATGGAGCTTGCCAAGGCATGTTGTTTGAACATGGGTCTGTTGCCTCTGAAGGTTATTCACCATTTCTGCCAGCTCCACCCAAAGTGGTTGAAAAATGAGATGTTGCTGAGGTTTATTTTAATCACAAACTTCTGGGCTATGAATTTGAAAACAGCTATTAACACAAAAATAAAAATGTAATTAAATGTGAGTCTAGATTTTATGTGGTATCTGAATCAATACTGTTAATAAGACAAATAGCTAATATTCTTTCCTAGCTAATGCTAGGAAGTTTCTTACTATTTTTCACTGAGTCTGCCCAGGGCTTATCTCAGCCCCAGAGACCTTGGGACTGATCTCCCCTCACACCACAATTCTGCCTTGAGGTACTCCTCAGAGCTGGCCCTGGATGACATTTTCAGGTATCCCAATACTGGATTTATCTGCCCTAATTTGCCTGGCATTCCTGTGAAACTGACAAAGAGGGAAAGGCGCTTGCAGGAGGAATCATTCCATCCATTTTACACATCCAGCCTATCATGGGATGACTTGTGCTGAAGTATGGCTTGCTCCATTGATCAAAGATGAAGCCTCCTTGGCTGCTGTAGATCAGATACTGTGATGGACAGAAATTTTCCATCAAACCTGCTCTGAGAGACTGGGAAAAAAATCCTAGTGGAATGTGCCTCCTGTCTATCAAGTGCTTTTGCAAATCCCACCTTCTGCCCTGGCATTTGAGCTGCACAGCATCTGACGAGAGCCGCGCTTGCTCTGTGGTGATACACAGCAATCATCAAAGCTGCACAGTGTGTGCCACGCCAGCCACTTCCTCTCTGCTTTAATTACAACTGAGCTTGCTGATCCCAGTCTTGATTAATGAGCTTAATATGCAAATGTTATGATGAAACTGAAACTCTTTGTAATTGCTTGCAGACAGATTACCACTTCGAGTACACGGAGTGCGACAGCAGTGGCTCCAGGTGGAGGGTGGCTGTCCCGAATCCGTCAGTGGAGTGCTCTGGACTACCTGACCCCGTGAGAGGGAAGGAATGCAGTACGTTGTGACTTCTCATTTTACACACTGTTACTGGCTTTTTGTGCTGTTTACATTTGTAGGGCTGCCACTGATGTCCCAAGTTTCCTTGAGTTGTCCTTCCCCTCCAGTCCAGTTTTCTGTCTCCTGGAGATGTGGAGCAGGGATTGTCTTTGCAGTGTATCCATGAAAGTCAGTCTGCTGCAGGTACCCTTTTATGCTGATTCACAGACAAGGCACATCTCTGACAGCACCCCCTGAAGAGCTGTGGTTGCTTGTCTTGAGCTGCCCTGCCCTCCAGTTCTGCAGCTCTCCAGTCTTTTAGAGCTGTATTGGCCAAAATGGTGACCACCAGTGATCAAGCTATATTTGCATAGTGTCCAATTTCTCATTATTTCCATTATTTAGCTAATTCATAAGCTGAATGCTTAAGGAATGGTAAATGTGTTATTTGCCTGAGTTATATTTATGATGAAGCTCCTGCATTTATTTATTTATGCATTTATTTCTTAACAACTTGGAGTGTTTTCATATCACTTGGTTCTGCATTTTTTTTTAATGTTGAAACACTTCTTTGCATCTGGGGGATATAAACAAACTGCTGCTCTGCAAACACATCCCTCACTGTTTCAGAGCTTCCCAGTCTGAATGCTCTTTCCCATCACACTTCCTTGCTCTAGCAATTCTCTCCACAAAAGATCCTAGCAGTAATTTATACCAGGGGCTATAAATTATTGTATCTGACAAACAGGATGAACAATGGCTATGTCTTTTCAGTTCTATTGCAGCAGATGTCAGATTTACTCACTTCTGACTCTGCTCCTCTAAAGTTTTATTTTCATTTCTCTGTGTTCCAGTGTGAGGTACATAAATGTTTTCTGTAGCAATGTTGATCACTGGAAGGTTTCTGACTGCTTGCAAGCATCATTTGAGAATGTGTCATTCCTGGTATTTGGATTTAGTTTCCAGGGTTTTAAATGTGGAGTCTCTGTATATCCTTAGGATGGGCCTTTTCAATTACAGAAATACAGACCTGGGAAGCACCTTAGGTGATCCCATAATTCACCCTCCAACCCAAATAGCTGTAGTAGAAATGACTGTTATTCATGGCTGATATTTTGGCTGGACTGTTTTCAGGTACCTCTTGTGATGAAGAACCCAGAAGCTCTCCAGATATTTGCTCATATATTTAGTTCTTTTCATTTTCCCTCCTGTTAAAGATTTTTCTGCTGTTGAATCTCCCTTGTTATACTTCAAGCCTATCACTTTTTGCTGCCTGCACTATAAAAGGAGCAGATAGTTTTATTTCTTCTGCTGCACAACCACTTTTGGTGTACCCTGGAGGGCATAGGTATAACTATTTTTTTGTGGCGTACATTATTTCTTTTTAAATCTTGTGATAAATGGTTTAAGCCCAGCAACATTACACTATCCTCGACTTTCTGCTACAGATTTTGACAAATGGTTCACTTCCCTCTTCATCTTCTATTGTTTGTGCCTCTTTCTGGTCTTAAATCAATTCCAATGAGAATTCAGCTGGTTTATAACAATAGATGAATCCGGCTTTTCAATATCTTGCCCCTGCTAGACAAGGTGAAAACTTTTCCTAGTAGATGGGCTCTGATATTATACACCAAAATACAGGATTCTGTTAAATACACTGGAAAACTCATCTCTCTCTTGTAGTGTTGCTGTTAAATCCCATGGCAATTCAGCTGGTTTGAGAAGAATCAGATATTTGACTTTTTTACTGAACCCCTTAGATCCCATCTCCCTGGGCTCTTGGAGTTCTATCTTTTTTTTTTTTTTCTGTCTGTAGTAAATTAACTGGCAGCAGGAGCTGTCTGGCTATGTTCTAGTGGCAAAAGTAATTTTAGGTTTTCTCATCTCTTAGTCTTTCACCTTTTGCTTAAAGAACAGCCAATCTTTCAGCCTGAAAACATGAATCTGTCAACAGCAGTCAGTCACTGTAGGAATGTGTAGGGAACACCTTTCACATTCACCTTGGTTAATGTAGTGGTTTTTGCTGTAAAATATTTTAAGCAGCATAGAGTTTGGCTGACAGTCCATTCTCCAGTGGGTGGGATAAACTGGGAGAGGCAGCTTTTGAGAAGTGACTGCCCCACAAATCTCTAGAGTTTGCATGTGGGGGTCTGTTGATGATGAGTTGTGTTGAAGATGCTGACAGATATCTCCTTGCTGTCTTATATTCTCTATGCTGGTGGCTTCTGTCTCATCTGGCAATACAGCAGCTGTACCAAGGACAACTTACACTAAAAGCATGAATTTCTGCAGCCTAAGGAAAACAAAAGATTTTGTATCTGAGGCTTCTACAAGTCGTGTTCTTTGTGGATTGTGTGCAGAATGGGATTTGTGCTGCAGGCTTGGCCAGGGTTTGCACACAACTCACATTGCTGGCTCCTTGAGATGCCCTCCTTCTCTCTCAGGCTTGGTGCTATTTTATCCCAAGGTCCATGAAGAAATGCCAGAACTATGCCATATCCTCTGAGCTGAGTCTTTCTGGACATTCTACAAATTTATTCTGATTCTCTTCCATCTCTCAGGTCCTACCCTATGCCAGGACATAGGAACTGGGGCTTGTTTTGGCATTTGGTAGAATCCTGAAGTCCCCTTGGGTTTCTCCTTGGTCCTTCAACCTGCAGAATCAGGGCCCACAGTAAAATCACTCTGGGTAGGACAATTTCCAGCTTCTAGTTTCCTCCTTCCAGAGATCTGCTATCTTCAGAAATTTTGTTCAGCATCTATTAGTCCTGAGATACCCTGTGGCCAACTATGTCTCTGCTTTTAAGAGAGGGTTACACTTGTATAGCAGTTGTAGTTGTCAAGCAGCATGAGCTCTTAGGGCTTTTTTTTATTGTTTCCTTGAGGCTGGTAGAGCCCTCAGTGGACACAATGGTATGAGGGAATCTGTATGAGAAAGTGATTTTTTTGGAACACATCTGCCATCACTGCTGACTTCACAATGTTTGCAGTTGTTTTCATCTGCTCAGAAATGCTGCTGCTTGAGAATATCTGCCACTGATCTTTACTGCTCCCTGAAAAGAGAAGTGATGTGCAGGCTGTCATTAATTTTGAATCCTGAGAATACTGTGCCAACCTCTCCTTCTTCCAAATGCTCAGCAGTCACTCTCTTTAAATTGTGCCTGAACTAGAAATTTGAAAGATGGCATAACAATATGTTAAATGTCTCCTGCTTTGTAAATATGTCTAGACTGTGGCGTCCAGTGGAGTGGAAAGACACTTGAGATTGCTAAAAATGGGTTAGCTCAGGTGCTTCCCATATCTGGAGCAATTGAACTGTGGCATCAGATCTCAGTTGGTGTCCTGAGATGTGCTCGTTTTCAAGATGTTGTGTTTTACTGCTTCTCATTTGAATGAAACCATTTAAAATTAGGTTGGATGTCTCTGAGCTCTGCTGCATTTTGAAGCACACAGTGACCTGCAAATCACAGCTGACTGTGTCCTGCTGAGCACAGCCTCAACATTCCCTGAAACTGCTGTAGGCTCCGAAACCTGCCAGGATTCTACCCTGTTTCTGAGTCTTCAGAAACTTCATCAGCACTGCTTACCTGCAGAGAAAGCGTCCTCTGAGAAATAGTCAGGAGGTGCATAGTAGACAGGGCTGTCATATTTTGACTGCTTTATGACCTGGTTACTAGGAGAAGGAGTTTTATGCTTTTTTCTTTCCATGAGCACAGAGCAGCACAATGATCCTCCTGCTACCCTCCTGCCCTCCACATCCCTCCCATGTAGGTGGTAGGTGGGAAGGAAGGAGGAGGCTCACATGAGAGATTTTTTGTGGTGCTGTAGGAAGCCCTGTTATGCAGTGACCCAGATATGTGAGGGAAGCAGAGTAGCAGCTCTGCAGTTGCAACATGCCCTGTTCTGTATTTCACTCCCCTCTATTTTTTTCTGTTCTCCTTCCTCTATGGGGCTGCAGTCATCACCACTTTCAGACCCTGCAGCCTGTGTTTTCCCATTCAGCATGGTGTGGTACCTCAGTGGTCACCCTGTGGGGCTGGCCACACCTGTGTCTCCTGTGTCATGGCCACACCAGACTGCTTGGGCACCTCTCTCAGGTTTCTGTTTGTTCAGAGCTGAGTCACATTTTTGATGCTGCCACATCATGGTTGCAAGGCTTCCTGTAAAGAGATGCATTAAAAGTCCAGAAAGATTTTTGGCTAGGGAAAAGGTAATATTTATTACTCTTAGAGCTATTCTGGCTCTCCTCTGCTTCCCATTTNTTCTGGCTCTCCTCTGCTTCCCATTTAAGGTGTCCCCTGTGGGCATCTTCTCAATACTGTTCTGGAGGTCGGGTACATACATGGAGGTGGGAGTGGCAGACAGAGAGCCTCCTTCAGCAGAATCCAGACCTCTGAATCACTCCTGACAGTTGGGAACATGCTTTACTAATTTGATCTCCTTCATTTTTAATTACCACAGATCTCCCTCTGATCCCTTCATGAGTCTGATAGCAGGAAGGGAGTTTAGCTGATAAGGATCACTGCCATCAGGGCAGTTGCTTGGCTTTTTAAATGGAAAGTATTGATGGCAGTCCA
>VYZP01041220.1:2921-16169 GCA_013400635.1 Hypocryptadius cinnamomeus
ATGGAAGTCAGACTCTCATGTAGTCCTACAGAATATAAAGAATGTCAGAATCTTTTGTCTTTTAATAAGAAAATTGCTTGTAAATCTCTGTATTCTTGGCTTTATTTGGCTTCAGCGTGGTTACAGGCATTTGAGAATAGTCTTTCTCACAGTACTTTCATTTTTCTGTTTGACAATGTGGTACACTGAGTGGAGTTTGGCATATCTGGGGCCCTGCAAACATCTGGGCAGAGTAGGCAGAGATATTATGGTTCACCAGAAACTGGCTTCCATATGTTGTATCCTTCCACCTGTGTGTCAGGATTGCATCCTGGGGTTTCAATTTGTAAATCTCTGCAGGCATCATATCTATTCCTAACAAGTGGTTTTGATTGACAGGTGAGCAGATGGGGTAAACTGAAAGGAGCAAACTGAGATGCACACCTGATGACTGATGGTGCTACCAGCTTGTTTTAACAGGAAAATCTGCTTTAAGGGAAACAGACAGCTTCACAAACTTCTGATTCAGTACTCTGAATAGAAAGCCAATGCTCTGCTATGTTGCACCTGTGGCCAAAAGGAAAGGAAAAGTGCATTGAGATACTTGGATCGCAGAAATCACAATATTCTACTTTTCAGGGCAAGTTATGAAAACACATTTAAGCTGATATTAATAACTATTAATAACCATTGTTGGAAAAGCAGAAAACCAATTGGAATTTCAGAAAAGAACTTAAGTGTGTCAGGAACAAACAGTTCAACCACTGTATCAGTACGACATGAGATAAGGGTAGTAATCCCAACGTAGAAAAGGAAGTGTACGACAAATATTTTTTTTTAATCTGTTCCTGAAGAAAAGCAGGATGATGTATTCCTACGATAAAGTATTAAGGAAATACTTTCTATTGAGCTAGGAGATAAGGAGGACCATAAACTTACACAGTGGAAGTTAAATATTTTTCTGAAATCAGCAGGACTGGCACCCTTGAGTGCCAAAGGAGTCAGAATGAGGAGATTGAATTTCTTTCACTTGTAAATCTTGCAGTACTGAGAAACTTAAAAAATCCTTCAGAAGTCAGTCAAACATGACTAGTAATTGATTGATAATAAAAGAGAAGTCGCTGCTCTTTGGCAAAACTGGTGTAAGGCTAATCTGGACAATACGTGGTTGCAAAAATGATGCAATTAGTAAGATTTTAATGAAAAATAGAACATATAGAATTTGAAATTACAACAATACTCGATAAAAATAATATGTCTAATGAAGGTATCTCACTTGTGCATATGTTTAGTGAAGATCTTGTAGAAGACTGTGAGCACCCATGGATTTTCTCTATGCAGCAGTGGAAGGAGGAGGTGTCATTTGTAAGGCTCTGGCAAGAATCACCTGTCAAAGTGCCCACATCTGTATCCATCTCAACTTTTACAAACAATTAATCGTTTAATACCGACTAATAATTTGGGCTTCTACAGAGAGACTTCCGAGCACAATCCCTTTCTAAAGTTGTTATCTGAATTAGGTTATCTAAAGTGGTCTGAAGGTGCACATCTCTCCTTGCATGGGAGCCTGGAAAACTCTTTTAGTCTGGGTATGCTGCCTCAAGAGAGAAATCTACCTGTGAATTAGGCTGGATATCCCCTCCTTCATAAGGAACCTACCTTATGTAAAATAACTGGGAAAAATAACTACTGTTAAAAGTAGTGGTTACTGGACACAAACTGTAATCTTATGTTAAGTAGATTGGACATCTGGATATTTCACACGCCCTTAGAGCTTTTCCTTTTAAATAAGGAAGTTTTGAGAAAACATTCAAATACATGTTAGATATAAGTTCCCCCTCCCCACCTGTTTAGCAAAATAACAATGTGCATTGTTTCCTAGAGTATTCAGCTTCATTCCACTCTATTTTTAGACTCATGGCTTTCAAACAGAAGTTATTTATAGGCTTGTCCAGCCACAAAAGAAGGAAAAAATGATGTAGACAATACACAGAAGTATGGAAACTGTCAAGCATAAAAGAATGATTATCATAATATAGTGTTCTAAATTAAATAAAAAACTGGCTTACTGATAGATCTCCAAGTGTTATGTATGGGAATTCCTCATCCTGTGATGCATTTCTAGGCTAAATATTATTTAATACTTTAGTCAGTAATATAAAAGAAAGTAGAAAATAAATGCTGATAAGACATACATATCACAAAGACTACTAGAGAAGTTATTAGGATAAATAAATAACACAGATCAGTGTGAACTTTTTGCTAAAAACACTGAAAATATTTCTTTTGGTGCTGCCAAATAAAACATTCCACATCTGGAAAGGAAAACCACAGTCAAGTTTACAGTGTGTCAGGCAATGCCCTGGAAGGTAAGAAATGTCTTCAAGACTTGTCTAAAGACCTGACTTATTTTACCATGAATCCACCATAAAAAAAAATCTCTGGATAGAACTGGAGAAAACAGTTCAGGAGCAGGGAATGGCATTGTGCAAATACAATAAGTAACATCTGAGTTACTGAGTCATAATTCTGAGTCCCATTGGGGCATCTGTGCTTTATAAAGGAGATTTCAGGAATGATGGAATTGGAAAAAATACAATGATGATCCTCCATCTCATAATGTCTGTGAGACCTACATGTGAAAAAGAAGGGGTAGAAATGATTTTTTTGCATCAACCAGTATTTTCATGAGGGAGGTGAAATTCAAACACAGAAATGGAGTGATCTGATCACAGTGATGCAAAGAAAGCTAAATGTAAAAAACTTCCTGAAATTAAAAGATTGATATATAAATGAGAAATGAACTGCAAACATTAAAAGTAAGAGGAAGTAAACAAAAGGCTAATACTGTGTCCATTTTGACAGATTATCTATCACTGGAGTTATTTTTAAGCAATGAAAATGAATCTTTTTAATAAATGCTTTTATTCAGACACTGTGGAGTCGCTGCAGAAATTAGATCTGCTCCCCTGATATGCAAGTGTCAGATTAGATAATCACAACAGCTTTTGTAGGCTTCAAATCTAATAATATTAATAAACATTTTGCAAATGATCATATGTTTTGAGTTACCTCTATCATTAACTGCTCTTCTCCCTCTGAGACCTGTTCTTCTGAAACAGTACAGTGCTTTGACAAGGTAAGGCTCTCATCTCAATTTTAGAGGAAAAACAATTTTTTCTCTATATTTGTTTTGTTGGTTCTTTGATGGTTCCTGTTAATTTCTGTGTACCTTGTGCTTCCTACTGTAATAAAGAACATTGAATTTCTGGGGGGATAATGAGACCTATTATGTAGTAAAAAAGCCTTCTCCAGTATAAGTACCACAGTGAATTCCATAATGTGTTATTTGGGACTAAGTTGAAGCACTTAATGATTCCTCTTGCTCTTATTCAACATCAGTTTGCCAAAAAGAGCAGACTCTCACAGGAAAATGAAATATCAAGTGGGCTCTACTATATTTTATATATTAAAAATTATAGAGTAAGGGATTTCAAAGAAGAATTTATGTAGTAGAAGAAAGTATGAATACCATTGGAAATATGCAGGAACACAGAAGATGTTAATGAGAAAAGAAGAAATTGCAAAAATGACAGAAGAGGTGCTGCTGCTACAAGATATTAAATGAGTGAATCCACACATTCCCCTGAGATAGGTGAAATAGTTTCTTTAAGGCTGGTCTCCAAAAGGAAAACAATGTGACTGAAAAAAATGATTAAATTTCCATTAGTAAGAAGACAATAAAATTAGTAGCAAAAGAAGAAGCTTTAAGTGTGACGACACAGACCATTGGACCAAAAATAGTAAATGAAATTACTAAAATTTACAAATTGTCTGGCAGGACTTCTTTTTCTGTCATGTTTATCTTTACAAGAAACATATTTCTTCAAGCAGTGTTTGAAAAAAAAAGAGGCTTACGTAGGTGGGATGTGGTTTGGGGAAAAAGGAGAAAGGGGGATGAGGGAAGTGAACAGACCCCAAACAGTCTTTCTCTACTTGGTTTCATGTGATGCCAAGAAGTTTCTCTGATCATTGGCACAAGTGTCTCCAGCCCAAGAGGATGCTTAGATTGTCTGCTCTGTCGTCTGCTCTTCTCTCTTTGCCTTCTCTGCACCTCTGAGGTTAAGGGTTAATAAATACTGCAGTTACTCACCTTTTACACAGATTACCAGGTGGTAAGATCCTATCAAAGATGATGGTTCACTGCTTGATTTGCTTGGGGTAAACCAAAGTAGAAAATTTGTAGTTGAGTTTAATAACTCTGATTATTCATCAATCTCCACTATTTAAAGCCACCTCTTGTAGTGCTCAGTCTGTGCCATGAGACAGTAATGGCTCTGCACATGGGTGTTCATCTTTGCAGCACAGCCAGGCAATGGGCTTGTCACAGTAGGTCTTCTTGCAGCCATTAAAATTATTAGAATCTGGCCATTACTTTCAAAGAGTTTTATTGTGCTAGCCTGTGGAAAGGCTAGAATAGCAGTTGAAATGGAGATGGCTGCATTAGTCCTTGCTGGTTCTTAGCTCTAGGGATGAGGCCTGCTGGAAATGTTTTTGTGTTACCTGGTACTAATGGATGCTGCTTTGGGACTGTAGCTTCTAAGTAGTGTGGTTCTCCAAATCTCATTGCTCCTAATGTGTGTCATGAGCTGAGAGAAAAACAAACTAGCTCCCTGTAAATAACTCTATAATATTTTGAAAAGAAAGTAAAATATGAGAATAAAGATAATTGTTTTTTAAGGTATAGAAAAGTAATCCTTCCTTCTCCCTAAACGTGGTGACATTTTTAAAATTTTCTTATACATCTCTGTTTTTCTGGACTGCAGCCAAGACTGAAAGCAGGAAATACAACTATATTTCCAAGAAAGTCTTGTAATTTTCTATTCAATTGTTAACACAGCAACAGGAGAGTCAATTTATCTCACCTTAGCATTCTGGAGAGAGCTGGTACTTAGCCTCTACATGTCAGGAGGGATGCAAGAAGTGGTGACAGGAGGAAAACACTTGCATGGTACAAGCAATAACAGCAATTCAAAGGAGATGAAAAAGAAGAAAGGAATGACTTTTCTCTTTTTTTAGGCAACACACCTGTAGTCCTAATATGTAGCCTCTTTACTTGTTGTGTAAGGTCTCTACACAACATTATTTGATGCAAAGGAATTGTGGAAAGAGAGCAGACAGCTGTCTATGCCAGGCTCCATTAGGGGTGACCTTAGTGCAGAAATCTCCTCATCACACCTGTGCCTGGCTGTGCAGCACATTTGGGCCCCTCAGACCCAGTGGGTGGACACAGGGCAGGGTGAAGGTGTGATGAAGACCTGGCACACTGCTGACCTGGCAGCTTCAGGAGCCTCTGGGGCAGCCACCAGAGCAGCCAAGCAAGAGCTTTTCTCCAGCCTCTGGGAGGGGTAGGGGCCTGTGCATGAAGGAGCACTGGTACAGAGGAAACCAGGCAAAAGGATCCAGTAGGATTGGTGTTACAAAACCAGAACCCAGCACCACGACTGCGAGGGGCAGGGTGAGCTCCTGCACCAGCGATCCAGAGAGAGAAATTAAAACAAAAACTCAGGCACCTGCAGTACTGACAAATTAGTTACAGTTTTGTGTCGTTCAAGTGGTCGTGTAAACTCAAGGGGATGGGGATTTCTCCTCAGTGCTCTAGAGCTGTGTGAGGTGAACAGGCACTGGAAAACTAGTGAGTTTTGTCTTTGTGCCATTGTTGGCATAAAGGGAGCAGACACCTACTCTTGGGTCCTGTACCTTCTCTGTGAAACATATTTCTTCAAGCAGTGTTTGAAAAAAATGAGGCTTCAATAGGTGGGATATGGTTTGGGGAAAAATGAGAAAGGGGGATGAGGCAAGTGAACAGAATTGAGAGAAAGGCACAGCACTAGCTGTGTGTGGATACTCTTTATTTCTAATGCTGTGGTCCAAAACCTTCAGATGCAGTAAAGAATCTGATATTTCAGTCAAAAAAGAACAGGCAAACAGGATATTTAGTCACATCTAAATGGAAACACATTTTTTTGAGCTGTAGTGTTACTGAACTTCAGCCTTCTTCAGTGATTTCCCCCTCACAGTACCAGGCATTACTTGTGAAAATATGTCCTTTCTTTTCTAAAAATATTGGACAAGTTTTAAAGGCATGTGTGCACAGGAATGAAAACCATTTCTAATATTTCTGGAAGTATATGTCCCCTTATGAAAGGGAAATTGAAGACAAAACAAAACCAATTGAATAAGGCATGCAACATTTAAGCCTATTACTTTAATGAGTGCATACTGAAAAATGCACTGAAATTTTAAGATTGTAGGTTCATTCTGGGAAAGGACTTGAGAATTCCAAATTTGGCTCCATTCAGAATTAAAAAGAAAGTGTTGATTTTTTTAACTGCTATTTAGAAAATGGTTCACTTTAATGCTGCTTTATGCCTGATTTTCTCCATTTCCTGTGGTGTGCAGGGAGGAATGACCTTGCAGACTCAGTTGCCTAAATTTAGGCACTTGTGTGTGTGTTCGCCCATAAAATGGATTTATAAACTTCTGTAAAAGACAATGGAATTTTAATCTGAAGCACACCTGGAGCTTTGGGGTTGGTTTGTCTCACCACACGGCAGACTCCTACACACAGGCAGCTGAGCTGTCCTCAAGTTTCTACTGACTGCATGGGCTTGAGGTGGGATTCAGACATTCAGGTTTTATGCACCCCATTCAGTACTTTTAAATGTCTTCCTCTAGCTTTCAGGCATCTCTATTTATACATTTGCATCTTTCTCCTTGTTGCTTTTTTTTTTACCAAAAGCTCAGTGGGTGTAATTTGGTATAATTCCATTGATATCTGAGTAACTTTGCTGATTTACACTGGCTGTGGCTTTCCTGCAGCTTGGAGGGTTTCTTTTAATGTCCCATTTCTGTGACCATTATTGGATTACACCTTTCACTAAAATTTTCAATGTTGTAATTAATTTGGAAACACTGAAACCCAACATTTTAACTTCTAAAGAACACTAATCAGCACTTCTGGCTTCTTTTTTTTTTTTTCCCCAGTTTAAGCTTTGGCCCATAAACATCGCATTAACAAGAGACTGTTGCAAATGTTGTTATTGTTTTCTCTTTGCTTTGTGGTGAGCTATGTGTTTCTGAATTTCCTGGGTGGATACATCACACTGTGACATGTTGAATCTGGTTTTATCAGTTTTATTCTGTTTAAGTGATTTTAAATGCAGCTTGAGGTATGTAGCTATATCATCATAATAATAATAATAATTATTATTATTATTACTGTCACTCTTTTTATGGCTGTTATTATCAGCATTTGGGAACTACTGATTGTCAGTTCTGTATTGAGAATAACTTAGCATAACTCCAACCAGTTTAGCCAGGAGCAAACTCGTTTTTGCTTTGGTTTTGGTTTGTGGGGCTGGTGGTGACAAGAATACTGTGGGATTTCAGCTGTTGCAATGCCTGGAGTTCAAGCACTGTTTGTCCAGCTATGGGACAGAGATTTCAGTAAGAGCACACATTTCTTTGTAAGTTGAACAAAACATAGAGAGACTTTCACAAGACCTACATGTTCTTTCTTGTTCCAGAAACTCCTATAAGCCAGAAATATTTGTTGCAATGTGAAATATTCTGTGAGATTGTGTTAGCTTTGCAGAAATCTTGAAATATGTAGTGTGACAGGAATTTCTCTTTTCATGAATCTACATTTATAGATAGGTTCAGGAGTACTTAAAGAAGAATGTGATAGACATCATGAGTCCAAGTTTTCTGGTTCTGGGCCTTAGTTTATTAATGCAACCTTGGCTTAAAAAATGAGAGAAGAAAAGGTTTCAGGTGTAGGTAGCATTATTTAAAGGAGAAAGCTCAGTGTATGATGATTTGAAGGATGATCTGGGAAACACTTTTGCCGTGGGCAGCACCATCTCAAGTGGCCATGCAAAGCAGGGGTACCACAGAGCTGCTCAGGCAGCTCAGGAGCACAAGGCAGCACTGAGCTAAAACCCCCATGGTCAGGTTTGCACAGAGTTGTAGCTGCTCCTCAGGCACTGCTGGGGGAATGTGCAGATCAGCTTGAGCACTGCAGAGTGTCTGAAGAGTGAGAGCCGCTGGCAGCACGTCTGTCTGCAAAACAACAACTTCATCAAAATGTGAGGGGTGGGAGATTTGCTCCATGTCATGCTGGGCTAACATGGCCCTAGAGCTCTAGGGCAGAGTTAGACACACAGTTCTGCCTTGCTGTTCCTGCAGTCGACTGCCAAAACCAGAGATTTTAGAGATGTTTTCAAGTGCTGAGTAACAAAAATATAAAGGAGTATAAAGGAGTGTGTATTTGCATTTAGTTGAGGAAAATGATCAGTTATTATTAAAGTTTCATGCCTGAGTATCATAAATTAGGTTTTTTAACAAGTTCTTTCTCCTATATCTTGAAAAGGGTTTGGGGTGATTCTCTCAATGTCTTAGTACTTACATGCCTAAAGACCGCTCATTTTTTTGGCTATTGGAAAGGCTAAATCATTATTACTTTGCAATCCTTAACTATAAAACACTGTGTAAACATGTGGTAGTAACTACACTTACTTTATGCTTGTCAGGGTTTGAAGTAGTTCCAAAGCCAAATCAGTTGCACTGTGCAGATTTGATTTTGTGATATTCACCTATTGGTTTAAGAGATACATTGGGGCTTTCTAAATGGCCTTGGTCAAATATTTACATCAACTCTATTAATCATTCTGTCAGCTTTATAATTAATTGAAAACTGATTTCTCCATATAGCAACTTAACTTATCAGCAGACATTATTTCCATCATCTCTGTATCACAGGACAAGGTTAGAGCACTCAGCAATTTTAAAAGTGTTATCTCAGCTGTGGGCTCCTGAGCCAGATTAGCATGCGTGTAGTAAATCAAAATGTATTCAAGATTCCTGCAGCTGTGCATGTGCTAATTCTCTTTGGGTGTAACTCAAATGGGATGAGAGGGCAAAAATAGAGTGGTAATCATCAACCAGAGCAGGATTTCCCAGCTTGTGGACAGGTGTGTTACTGTGGCCCTCCTCAAAGCAGAGATGTCACTGTGAGGTTAAAATGTCAAACTCTAACAATAGAGACATAAACAGAAAGAAAGACCAAAGATAAGACATCTGGTGCTTTTCTTAAAGATTCTGAAGTCGAAGTCAACTGTTTGCTCAGTTTTGATAATTTATGACATGATCAAGGAACTTGTGTGGTCCAACACTATGTGTGAACTGACTTGAGGTAAAGCGATACCTTACTGTTTCCTTTCCACACAGGCAGGAAAAGGAGCCTTTTTCCTTCATTGTGAGATAGTTCATTTGGCTGCACATTATGGTCTGACTGTGTGTTTTACCTCTTCTGGTTGCTTGCCTGAGTTCAGACTGTTCACCTTGTGCACTGCTCTGGCACCCGTGTGTGCTCCCTGCTGAGACGTGTTGGGAATGCCACCAGTCCTGCAGGGAATTCTCCTGGGGCTGCCTGTGCACAGCTCAGCAACTCCACACCTGGGAGGATGCACTGCAGCAATTGATCTCAGCATAAATGATTCCCATAAAGCTCAGCACTGGGCACAAGAGAATGTTATCTGGAACAGAATTCCCTTTACCACTGATGGCACATTGGGCCCTGCTTATATCTGTGCTACAGAAATGATTCTTGCTCATCACTGGGCTGTATGAGCTTATTTTGAATCAATATTTGATGCAGTTTGCCATATATATAGTTGTACTTGTGTCTAATACATTGGATGGTTAAATACAATCATATTTATCTGTGCCTGAATTGTCCCTCTGACCCAACTCCTAAGGTAGGATTGATTTTCAGAAACATAATTGTATGTATCAAAAAAATTACTTAGCCTCTCCTGGACCTCTTTAATTGCTTTAGGAACTTAGCACTGGCTAGTTCAATAACTGACTACATAAAATTCCTAATTACCTAATCAAAATGAAAGATAAGAGCATAAGAAAGATGACCTCTAAGTTTTTAATCAACTGCAGCTATTGACATGAGCACTGCTGTGAACTTGACAAACTGACGATCATAAAGATAATGAGGTCAGATGTTGATTTGAGTCAAAACAACAAGAACAGACAATTCAAATGAAATAAGAGTTAGCTGTAAATGTTTGAGTATGTGAGAATGACTGTAAAAATGATAATCCTGAACAAAATGTTTATTTTTGTTGAGGTATCAACTTTTTCACTAGGAGAACAGGGGTTTTTTTAGGTGGGATTACCAACTAATTTGAGATTTTTTTTTTTTGTTGGTTTCCTCAGTACTTGGTGGGTTTACAAACCTCTGTTCAGCGGATGCTGAATTGTACATATTGTTACCAAAGCTGGTTTCCAGTCCTCTTCTTGCAGAGAAATTTTAAAAGGCTCATTGAAGTCCAAGTCATGGATAATTGAGAATCCAGGACAAAAATACAAAGCAATTGCCATTAAACCACCCCAAAACATGCATCATTAATAATGTGATTTTGCAATTTTTCAAATAACTACAATCTTTGATTCTCTGGTTTTCAAGGCTGACCTTGCACCACCCTCTTTCATGGCGTTTCCTGTGGCTGCCATTAATTGCAAATAATTCTATACCTTTCATGCCTTTGTTGGTGTGCCTTTGTATCCAAATCATTCACATCAGAACAAATGTGAAGAAACATGGTTTAGAGAAAAGACAAAAAAAGGACATCATTTCATTCTCCAGCTGGTCGCCTTTTTCATAAATCATTTGCCTTCCCTTATAAAAGACAAACCTCATAGAAATATGAGGTGGTCACTGACAACATGAGTCTCAAAGTAGTTATAACTTTCAGCTAAATAATCAAATACTTCTAGACACTGGATCACAACTTAGATTAATAGACATTTCAAGGCATTTAAGCATCCCTACCTGCTCAGGAAGCTTTATGTACCAGTGTGCTAATGAAGAGTAACAGCTTCAAATTCAGCATACTAAAAACTTTGTAAATCATATTATGCATCTCAATAAATACTACCACCTATTCAGAAACCTGCCATGTTCTCTGTTACTTCTTTCTCAGGTCTGGCTTATTATATCTGAAGACTTGCACAATTGGAATGGGGCTAAAAAATGCTTTAATACAGAGAAATTGAGAGAAAAAAATGCTGAATTGTTAAAAAAATCTTTTTGTATTCATGATGGTAATCACCTGTATTCCTGACTACATTCTTGTAAATTCCTGTCTATTATTTTGAAAGAGGAAGATGAATTATCTTGTGCATTGCAGAAATTAATAATAAAACTTTTACTTTGTTACAGGTGACACCAGAATAAAGGGGCATCAAACATGACTTTCAGGTTGAGCTTTCAGAATTTCCTTCTGCTCTTGTTCTTGTAAGGCAGTGCAGCAGTCAGCATAGGTCAAGGTCTAAATGGCATATTGGTACCCCAGGTGTTCTGCATGGGTATTAAAAGACTTAACAATGCAAAATTAAAAAGAAAATTATTATCACAGAGAAGCTGTCTAATCTGCATTTCAGTGGAGTTTTTTCTCCAAAAGTGAAATAATCTGATCAAAAGAAGAACAAAAAAATTACTTTGTATAGATTACTGAATTATACATAGATATACCAAATTATTAGGACATGAAGGGAAAACGGTTCTGCCATCACAGTAGGCAGAGCAGAGCTTGTCAAAGATAAGGCTGAAATAGGCTAAATATTGTTTCTTTAAGATTCAAGAACAGGGTTTATAGCATTGCAATGTTTGTGATTAATGAGGTAGAAAACAGATGCTCTATCAGTGCAGATAATATCATCAACGTTCTGAGTAAGGAATAGTTTATTATTTCACAAAAGCTTTGTGACCTTCTGGCCTTGCTTAGGGACTTGGCAGGATATGAAATGAAGATGAATGATAGTTTAAACAGAGTTCACTCTTCCTCACAAGACCTTATTAGTAAAATAGGAATACAGAACATTGGCTTGCAAGATTAGTAACATGTGAAGCACCTCTGTAATATACTTTCTTTTTTTAAATAATTGATTAGGAACATGTAGGACAGATCTCATTATCAAGGTCTATTGATTTTTCTACTCACAGCCTGTTGCTAAACCATTTTCCAATTATAAAATAATGTTGTAAGTATAGAGGACAGATCTGGATGGAAGCCTTAATAATTCAATGAGCAGAGCAGGTTTTTAAGTTGAGAAAGAGAGGGAGGTAATGTGGAACTTGAACAGAATGGCTGATCTAAGTAGGACTATGAACACTCAGCCTCTCAAAGGAAGCACCATGGAAAGGTTTATGTTTTAAGATAGAATGCTAGAAGGCTGTGTATTTGTTTGTGTATTTGTTTGCTGTAAGAAGATGTAGCACAAAATGTGGTCACTGAAAATTTTTAAGAACAGAACAATTGTTTTCTGTTTCTGACAAGACAGAGGTACTTTTTGAATCCTTACACTATAGGAAAAAACTTTACAATTAATAGTCAAGTATAATAATAAAGGGAATAGGTTGCAGCAGCCTAGATACTCGATCATTGACAAAGACTGTGTACATAAAAAAGATAAATACTTCTGTAATTTTTGACAACACTTTTTAGCCCAGAAATTCTAAACATCTGTAGAAAATAAAGGGATTTGGTTTCTTAAATGTTATGCTTATTTTCCTGTTGCTGAAAACAAACATTACATGGTAACAGGCACAATTAATTTCATCTTAATTTTGCTTTCCAAAAGTTCACAGTATATTACTTAGTCTCCTCTAAAAAGAATGGAAGGTAATTCAGATGGTCTGCTTTGGGTCTCTTATTTCAGATGGGTGAATCTCACTCTAAAGGAGCTTGTGCTGGTATTGAGGGATTCCAGTCAGTAGCTTCAGACAAAATAGTGAACTTTCAGGTGCCTAAAGAAGGTGAAGCCTGACAGAGCACTCTTCTCTTCTGGTAAGGAAGAGAAGAAAAAACAAACCTTTGTTTTTTAAAACCTCATACATCTTAGACTATGTGTGGTTGGATATATATTAGAAGCAGGCTAATATATATACAAATACATATGCATATATATAACTCCAATATACTATAGAATATCCAAAGTGTAGAGTGCAATAGTCATGGGAAACAGCTCCCTGAGATGGGAAACTGTATCTACACTAGCTTCCAAGAGTGCATAAAAGTAGATCAATAAAGACAGTCCTTCTTTAGCTACCTAAATCTATGAAATTTCATCTGCAGCTCTAGTTTTAAGTATGGATTTTGTAACAAACTTTGGGAATTATTTATTTTTACT
>VYZP01041221.1:0-43789 GCA_013400635.1 Hypocryptadius cinnamomeus
GAAGCATGCCTCTGCCAGCTGCAGGGAGCAGCAAACATTGTGACTAACAGCTACTGCAGCAATACAGTGGAAGCTTCCAACTAGCTTCCTTTAACACAGTCTAGAGAAACAAAAGACAGCTATTTGCTCCAGCAGACATTTCCAGGCACACACAGCATGAGAGTCCATTGACTCTAGAGGCACTTCAGTCACAGCATCCCTCTAACAAGGAATTCTAAATTAATAACTACATCTGGGAACATACTGAAGACCTACACATTTAAACTTGTAAATGAATGGGATTTGAGTACAGCAAACAATTCTGGTAGTGCTTTGACGTGTGTTTTGCTCAGAGTATAGTGAGTGTAGAAATGTATTCTCCATCAGGATACAGCTTCAAGGGTGTATTACAGGCTCTGGATTCTCACATAGTCTGCTGTTTTACAATCAAGATGTAAAATGCCATCAAGGCTGAGGATGTTTTTTGTCACCGGAGTAACGTAGTTTTGGTGAAGTCAGAGGTCACAGAAAAGCTTCAGCTTTTGTCCTCACATTCCTTCCTAATTCTTGTTTCTCTAACATTAAGTTTTACTGTGAAATGCAGATACCACAAAAACAGAAAACCATCTTCTGAAAAAAAAAAGAAATCTTCAAGTCTATCTAATTTAAAGGTACTGTGCTTTTCCTAAGTTTTCCTTAATATCATACATAAACTCAGTGGGAGGGTATCTCTCAGGTCTTCTTTTTCAGGCCTTAACTTGAAATACACTCCAAATTCCTTTATTAGCTGGAATGGGTGCCTAATGGAGTGTCAAGCCTGCATGGCTCAATTCATGTGATTTTTTTCATGTCTTACAGGCAGAGAAGGACATCAGAAGGGCTACTCATGTCCACGGTGGTGCTGGTGTACAGGCAGCTGAGAAAGCCAATGGCCCCTGGGCTGTGCCAGCCGTGGGGTGGCAGCAGGAGCGGGGCAGTGCCCGTCCCTGTGCTGGCCCTGCTGAGGCCACACCTCGAGTGCTGTGTCACCTCTGGGCCCTCACACAGGGCATGGAGGGGCTGAAGCGTAGCCAGAGAAGGGAACATGGCTGCGGAACGGTCTCAAACACCACGAGAGGCTGAGGGAGCTGGTCACAGGCCGGACTCCATAACCTCAGAAGCCTCTCCCAACCTAATTCACTCTGTGAACAAAAATCACTACAACCGAGACGTACTTCAAGTCTCTACAAACAGAGATCTAAACAAGATGCCCGACAGTGTCTTAAGGCTATCGTTTTAAGGCTGAGGTTTAAAGGCACAACATGACTCAGACCCACATTATCCCCACCTCCCTCTCACATCGCCAACGTGGCACTGCCGTAATCCCGCCCGCGCCGCCGTCATTATATGCGTGCGGAGCGAACCAAGCTGAGGGGGTGCAACCCCCCCCGAGAGGGGCCGTTGGACCCGGCCGTGAGAGACGTGGCATGGCGCGGCGGCGGCGGCGCGGAGGGTGCTGGGAGTTGAAGTCCCGAGGCGGCGCCGGCCGTGGCCTCCTTTCGTGTATCCCTGGGACGGGAAAGGCCGGGAAGAGACGGCAGGGGACAGGGGGATCGGTCTCGGTGAGGGCGCTTTTGGCGGCGGGAGGGGGCGCCGCGTTGTGACCCGTCGTTCCCGGCGGCGGGGAGGAGCGGCCGGAGGGCTGGGCCGGGCGGTGCCGGGGCCCGGAGCGGCTGCGGGAGGTGCGGGGCTCGCTCCTCGTGTTGTGACCCGGCGCGTCCTTGCAGGGCTGCAGCGGCTCCTGCGCTCCGAGGGCTGCCGGGCTCCGAGGCTCTCTGTGAGGTGAGGGTCGGGGAGCAGCGCTGCGCAGAATTCCCGGTGCGATTTATCCCGGCGCTTCCTTGGTTCGCCGGTGCCGTCCTCCTGCTCCTGCCTCAGGCCGGGTTTCCTCCTGCGTGGAGAGTCTGGGTGCCGGGTTGTTCGGAGCCTCGGGGCACCGAATTCCAGCCCTGCAGTGAGGGATGGGAGTGCTGGTCCTGGTAAAATGCCTGCGGTTTCATCCTTCACTCTCGGGAATCTGTTAATGCCGGATAGAAATGGTGCTTCAGGAGCCTTATTGCTTTATTGTGGTATCTCTGTAGGCATAATTTGCTCTTTGTATGATTTACTTGGTGTCTTCTTATCATACGAAAAAAAACCACATTACTTTTTTGGGGAGAATACCTCTGAAAGTACCGGAGCTGTTGGCACCACATCCTGTGATATCCATACTCTGGAAAAACGATGGGTGGGGATTGTTGGAATGGTCTGGGTCCGTCTGTTTCTGTGGTGCTGTTATTTCGTGGTGTTACACGGTTCCAGATCAGTAGTTCTCCCACTGCAGCCATCCCTGGTGTGTGGGGTTTCCAGAGGGCTTCGTGACACTGAAATATTTTATAGCCAAGGGAGGAGGCAGCAGGGGTGTCGTCTGCTGCAAGTCCTGAGGGTTGGCAGTGGCGTGAAAATTAAATAAGTGGAATTCTGATGATTCTGGTAAGGTCAGGCAGCCTTTGGAAGAAGCCCTTTGCTGGGTTTATGGTGCCTGTGGACTCAGTCTGCACTAGTGACAAGGGAAGGCCAATAGCCATTGCTGTCATGCCTGGTGTTGCCAGCTCCCCAGGTGTGTGTTAGTTCTTAAGCACACTGGTGAAAAGGCTTCCTTGGTGTTGCTTTTTGGGTTTCTTTTAAAGTGAAAAAGTTATGTGGGTGTTGTGGTTAACATAATTTGTATGGTGAATACAGAATCACAGAATCGTTTGGGTTGGAAGGGGCCTTAAGGATAATTTTGTTCCATCCCCTGCCATGGCAGGGATATTTTCCACTATGCCAGGTTACTCCAAATCTTGTCCAGCCTGGCCTTGGACACTTCCAGGGATCCAGGGGCAGCCACAGCTTCTCTGGGCACCCTGTGCCAGGGCCTGCCCACCCTCACAGTCAAGGATTTCTTGCTCATATCTGACCTAAACCTACTCTCTTTTAGTTTGAATGTTTTTCATTATCTACTGATAGTTCAACACATCAGATTCTGCATTAAGCTGTACCACAAAACACGTAAACTAGCACATTGCACAGTTATTTGATTTGTGGCTTTTCTAGCTTACGTCACATCTTTGAAGTGCCCATGTTAACTTGGAGGAAGCACAACTTAAAAACAGAGCCCCAAAATAATGACTGCACAGTAGTGTTTACCTGGTGCAATCAGCTTCATTATGGATTGGGAGGAAAGTTGACTTAGCTTCAGTTTCCTCCTCTAAGGCCTTAATCATGAAAAGTTATCTGCCACCTCAGTCTCAAGTCATCACCGCACACACAGGTGCATTGCTCGAGGTATGACATCAGTAAAGAGCCCAGAGTCTCAGGAATCAGGTACAGGAGAGTTCTGGGGGGGTTGTTTTGTTGGGGGCTTTTGTGTTGTTTATCCCCTCTCCTGATTACCTCTCTTTAAGACTTTGGACTTTGGAACAAGTCGTTCACACGAGGTGATTAAACTGATGGCCTCTCCGTGCCCTTTCTTTGCACAGAGAAAAGTGATCTCCTTAGTGCTCTCCCTTTCTAAAATGATGGAAAAAACAAAACAAAACAAAACCAACAAAAAAAAACCAAAAAAAAAAAACAAAACCCAAACACGAGGAACTTTTCAGATGAAAGTTTTGAATGTACTCAGGGTCCAGTTCCAGTTTGGTTTCATTTTTTGAAGAATGTTGTCATTTGCTTGGTGTTAGCTGCACCTTATTCTGGACAGTTGTCAGCGTGTGCTTAGCCATGAGCAATGTCTGCAGCATGTGAAAACTTAATTAAAAGTTATGCCTACTGTGATTAAAGTCAAAACGTTTAGTGGCATTTCAATTTAGTGTTCCAGCTTAGTGGTTATGTTTCATTTCAGGCTCTATTTAGAGAGCAGTTTTCTCTCTTAGCGCGCTTAAATATATTGTGGTTTCTTTTTCTGGGTTTTGGGGAGGGGGTTGTTTGGTTTTTGTTATGGTTTTTTTTTGTTTGGGATTTTTGCTTTTTTTATTAGCAGGAATACCTACTGAAACAGAAGAAGGGATCAATTAAAGATGACTGAAAATACACCTCATTACAATCTCTGAAGTATGGCTGGTTCTAGATAATGTGGTTTTATCCACATGAAATTTGCTAATCTCCATTTGTAGGTAATCTTATCATTAGCTGTGAATGTCTTTATTTTAGAGTAATAACCTGAAGAATGCTTTTGAAGTGTGGTTAAGTCGTTAAGATTATTGCAGAATATTAGCACAGATGTAATTCCTTTCTATTAAACCAAAGTGAAAAGATTAATAATTTGCCATTCTACTCTCTAAATCAAAATATTTGCTTCCTGCTTTTAGCACAAGCCCTGTTAAAAATTTCAGTCAGAGTTTTAGCCTGGTTTTCTGTTCAGTATGTACAGCCTAATTCTCTAGTTTGGGAATTGGGTTAATGGCTGAGATTTGGTTTTAGGTTTAGCTGAGGTTCAGCTGGTGAGAATCAGTTCTAGAGACAGACTTTGTGGATGTACTGTATTTCCTTTGTGTAATATGAGGGTTTAGCATCATCCCTATGGTGTCTTTATGGTACTGAAAAGGGGTTTTTTTTTAAAGAAAATAATTGATCAAACAAAATTCACTCTTCTGCTTCCTCAGGGGTTTGTTTTAAGGATGAGTGACCACTGGAAATACACTTGTCCTGTATTTCTCGTCACCATATCCCTACTTTTTAGTTTGCATATAAAAACAAACCAGGATTTCCTTCTAGGAAGACGTGGCATTATCGAATTTGCAGTTTCTGGTCACAGATCACTAGATGGCAGTACTGATGCTGTTTTCACCTAAATTCCATGTGCTTCACTTTCCCTGTCTCTGGGTTTCTCCTTTTCTCCTTCAGTTTAGTAAACCAAAATGTTCTAGTGTGCAGGAAAGCACAAAAGTCACTTCTTTAAGAAGTTAGGCTGAGTTTCCAGGTGCTCCTCGTTGCAAATTGTGTGTTTATGGCTTGTATTATGAAGAGTTATTATTATAAATTACAGGTTTTTTCTCAAGTCACTAGTTCTGCACCCAGCAGTCATTAGGGAATTGTAGGCTGATCCTACCGGGAAACTTTTTCCTTGCATCTCCCCTGAGTGAAGTTGGGAATCCCCTCTGGAATTTTTGTTGAGCACTGAACACTGCTGATGGGGTTCTTGGGTCCTTTTTTCTATGGTTTTCTCCTTCCACCCATTCCTCACACACCACTGGGTTTGGGTATGGCAGTTATGTTCATAAATATCCTGTAGGATCCTTTCCATAATCTGTGGTGCTGGGTTATTTCAACACTGTGAGCTATTAGCTTTAAGTTACCCATTGTGCTTTCTGCTTTCCTTTTGCCTGTTCCTGTGTCTGGTCTTTACTCTTAATTTTTTTCTTTAAATTATTTACTTTTTTTATAATGCAGTACCTGTAAACCACAACTGGATCATGTTGAAAAATCAGTGTACAGAGAGCTGTCGTTTATGTAGGCTCCATATTCGTTAAGACACCGTTGAAGTCAGTTCCATGTGGGATTTTTACCATATTTCAGCAGCTGACATGATTTTTTTTGCACATTTGGAATTCCTGTTTTTGTCCTTAATCTTTTTTGTTGTGAAATTAATAGCAAAAAACAGCTACAGAGTTATTTATATTTCTGCTAATTCCTGACTTTCCAGAAGTCTGTGGCTTTTTGGGGGGTTGCCCCTTCTCCCACCCTCAAGCACCACCACTGTAATAGGTTTCTGAAAATTTGAAAAATCCTTTCACAGAGTTTTTGGAAAGCTGCTCTGTGGAACTTTACCAGTCATTCTGCATGGCCACAGAATTTATTTTAAGTAGTAAGCACCTCTCAGCAGCTTTTAATCATGGCATTGGGTGAAATCAAGCAGCAGATTGGAGGAGCCTCAAAAAATGTTTCTAGGTTTTGGTCAGTGATTACTTTAATTGCACCATAGAAAATTCTTTCATGATTTGCAGAGTTTAACTGGAAGAATAACTTAAGAAATTCCTCTGTGCAGAGGAATGTAAACTCCTGTAGACTGATTAGAAGACAAAAGTCTTAAATTGCAAATTCCTGCCCTTAGTAAAGTTTAATGGAAGAGTTTGCATTTCTTTGTTATGGGATGATGAGATGTGCTTTGCAAGGACAGTCTGTTCCCCACCAGGCAGTTACTGACCCTTTCATCCCATCTGAAGGGAAGCCTTTAAGTAAATTAGAGATGCTCAGAACCCAAAATCCAGCTGTCATAAGAATTTCTTGAAGGGTGCTGCACATAAGCCACGTTGACTTGCTTTCCATGTCTGGGCTGAAGCATTTAATCCTGAATCATTTAATGCAGATAATACTAATTTGTCAGAGGGTCTGTGGCTTCTGCTGTATGATTTTGATGCTCTCATTTGTTTTGGAAACTCTGAGTGCACTTGTCAAGATTGATGTCTTGCTGTCTGGATTTTTCAGTTTGGTCATAATAGTAATTTTTCCTTCATGTTAAGCTAAGAGTTGTATATACCTTTGAAACAACAATGAGAGAATGAGGAATTTCTACTTTTGTTTTTTAAACAGAGGAAAGCCCCTGCATTTTTTAAGTGGAGCTCTTTTATAGATGTATGTATTTTTATTCAACATGTTATCTAAGCCTTTTCCTCTGTGAATTCTGAAAGAGAATAAGCTGGCAGTCTTCAGTAGTCACTGATGTAATAGATATGGTGGAAAGTGTTTTGAGCCTATTTTTTATATATATAGCTACTTCATACAAGGCTTTTATTTTAGTAGAAGTTCCTTGAGGACTGCTGCCTCAGGGAGTGGTACAGGTAGTTTACCAGACTTGTGAAGAAGCAGGACTTTTTGTAAGCTGCTGCTGCACTGAAGCATGGAAAATCTCCTGGTCTTCGTGAAAATCTTAATTTTTCCACTTTTGTAAGATCTTTTACATTAATACTGTTAAAAAAGCATATAGGTTAATTTTTTTAGAAGTAGTACATCTTAAAGGTTTATTCATATATATTAAAAGATTCTTCTGGCCTTCAAAATAAAAAGCAAAGCCTTCAATTAATTTCACTTCTGTTAACATCACCAGAGAAGTGTGGTGTATGGATTTTACAGGAATTAGCTATACTGGAAAACTTGGTGTCAGTATAACGTTAATCATGCTGGAAGTAACGGGTCCCGGTCTGCATTATTACAGCTCAACAATGCAGCAGAATTGTACCTTGTAGTTAAGTTTTTCTTGCAATGGGGTATGGGTTTTGTGATGTGTAATTACTTCTCTATTATTTCTCTTCCAAGTACCACCAGTATATTTTGGAAGCAGTAGCTGGGCAGGCACAGTAAGGTTTTTAGAAAGAATCTGGGAGTTTGAGGTATTATCACAGGGCTAAAAATAAAGCGAAGATACAGGAGAAGGAGGACAAACTGGGTAATTTTGTACTTGAGATAAGACAGTGGTTTTAGGTTTTTTCCTAGAGTTGATATTTTAATTACTTGCTCTGTTCAGGAATGTAAATAACTGTGTCGTGGCCTTTGCATTCAAATTTAAGATCTTTTCCTTGTTTCTCAAGATGCACTTATATATTTTTTTTTCCCCTCGCAGCTTTTTGTAGCTGAAGGAAGGTGATGGAAGAGCACTTTATGTATATTTATTTTTCCCCTCACAGCTTTTTGTAGCTGAAGGAAGGTGATGGAAGAGCACTTTATGTATATTTATTTTTCCCCTCACAGCTTTTTGTAGCTGAAGGAAGATGATGGAAGAGAGTGGGATAGAGACGACTCCGCCTGGCACACCCCCTCCAAGCACAGCAGGGGAGGCTGCTGCTGCTACACCTGTCACTTCAGGTACAGAAACCTTTATTCAGTCTTTTGAAGCACTACAAACCAGTTGCAATCAGCATAATTGCAGTTCTCCAGGCTAATTGGAAGGATTTAAATTGTTTCTTAATCATGGAAGTGGGTGCCTTATCTGTAATGCATCTGATATCACACAGAATATTTTTAGCAGGTTTTTTTTATTCTAGAAACTGTTGTAGGAAGTGATGTGGATGCACTTGTATTTTTTAAGGGTGCAGGGCTAGGGAAATAATAGCTTCCACTATAGTCCACAGTTAGATGAGAAGCATAGAAGGGAGTTAAAAACAGATTTAAAGTCCTTTAGGGGATAGTGGTAAACCTGAATAATCACTTGTGGTTTGATACTGACAGAATCCCAGAATGGTTTGGGTGGAAAAGGACTTGAAGACCATTTTGTTCCACCCCTGCCATGGCAGGGACACCTTCCACTGTCCCAGGCTGCTCCAAGGCCTGTCCAACCTGGCCTTGGGCACTGCCAGGGGTCCAGGGCAGCCCCAGCTGCTCTGGGCACCCTGTGCCAGGGCCTGCCCACCCTGCCAGGGAACAATTCTTCCTAATAATTTACCGAAATCTGCCCTCATCTAGTTTAAAACCTTTCCCCTGTCCTGTCACTCCACCACTTTGTAAAAAGTCCCTCCAGCTCTCTTGTAGGCCCTTTAGGTACTGGAAGGTGCTCTAAGGTCTCACTTGTGGAGGATAATCAGGGCACTTTTTAGACTTTTTCAATATTCTGAACACCATATTTGAATGCCAGATACTGAATTTTTTGGCAGATGTGTTATTGTTAAATCAGACTTGTGCAGTCTGTTTTGTCAGATGCCAAAGGAGGAATATACTGACAAGATCTCAGCCCACAACGCTACATGGGTTGTATAATAAAAGCAATTTTTTAAAAATTAAAACTGTGGAAATGTAACCTATGATGGAGCAGTTGCTTTAGCTAGGATGAAAATGGATTCTGGAGTAGGCTTGCAGAGATGTCACCACACATGGAATGTACTCACTGCCTCATTCATATACAAGCAAAGAAACCAGAGCCAGAAGTGCATGAAGTGCTACAGGATGTCATCAGTAAAGTTAATACTATAAAAATGGTCTTTAAATACCGTGTTTGTAGCAGTATTTTCTACTTACACAGGGAGTCACCATGAAATATTTAATTTTTTTTTACGTGGCCCAGAGGTTTGCTGGCAACCAGTGGCAAGGTCTGTTAAAAGAGTTGTTGAAATTAACATGGACATGGACTTTTTTTAACGAAAAGTCTCAGATTTGCTGATGTTTTCTATGGTGACAAGAGGCTGTCAGCAGTGTACTGCCTAGTTGATATTTTCAAAAAAATATGCACTCATAATTTGTCCTATCCGGGTAAAGGTGACATTTCAGCAAGGAGTGATACAGGAAGTACTTTCTTATGAAAGTCATGTTTTTGAGAAACCATTTCCAAAATTGATATTTGGAAATAACTTCCATCATTATTCATTCCTGCAGCCAAAACCAATGCAAGCATTGCATAAAAACTGTCATATCTGTAGACATCAACCTGCAAAGAGAATTTCTTGAACTGTGTCAACATCTTCGAAACTGTTTCAGTGGAATTTGAACACACTTATTAAAAATACAAAAATGCAGCACGTTCATCTTGCAAGGGCAATTGATGGACATCAGGGAAGATGAAAACTTGCCAGCTAAATTCCAAGGAAATGCATGGGTGGAATCCACGGTTTATGGGTGGAAGTGGGAAACTAATATCATGGTACAGCAGGCACAGCCAACAAGGCTGTTCCTCCATGTGGATCTCTGTGAGGTGTTTTTTTCAGCCCTTAAACCCAAGCACCAGAATAGTCTGAATGTAGAACCAGATCTTTAAATTCCTGCACCATGAGGTGTTAAACCAAGATGTAAGAATAACAGATTGTTTCAGTTGCACTGCTCACCCTAAAAAGTTACTATCAGTGATTGTATTATATAGTATGTTAGCTATTATTAATGGACTGTATTATTATATTGACAGTATATTATCAAAACAATTCCCAGTGTAAACAGAAAATGTTTTGTACTCTTAAGAATTTTTTTTTCATTTGTCTTTATCTCATAATTTTTGAGTTTTTGTTGTGTATGTTTTGTAATATACATGACATACTGGTACAGTGGTGCATGTAAACAATATATAAATAGATTTTACATGGGAGAATGGGTGCTCAATTTTTTTTTTTACTGATGGATGTGTGTGACCAAGTTTCAAGACCATGGCATTAGTGTGATTTGCATATCATTTGACTGCAGTGTTTAGACTGAGGCCAGTGGCATGCTTAAGCTGGTTTAGCATGTTACTGCCATCAAAAAAGGCAATTTCTGTTTTTCTGACTTAATTTCCTGGCTTAATTTGGTTGTAGACAGGAAAATTGGCTTATCCGAGGATCAGCTGAAACAGGGAAAGCAGAGGGATCAGGGAGATGAGTGCCAGAGAAGAGAGAGCTGCCTTAGGTTCAGTCCATTTTCCAGTGCCACACTTCTAAAGTAACTCCCACCCTCCCAAGATATTAGGAGTGTGTGTTTTATTCCTGAAGATGAGCACTTCCTGCATCCTCAATTGATGAAGCAGTCACTCAGGGATAACAGAGCTAGCTAGAAATTTCTGAGGCAGGTTTCAGCTGCTGTAAATTCAGTAGTCAAATGCTGACTTGTCTTTTTAAACTAATGACAAGTAGGGTCATGCAGGAGGAGATGTGTCCTACAAGATACTGTCACCAAGGATTAAGTGCCATTGGTGCTGTGTGAAAACTCAAGCAGAAGTTTCAAATTCACTTTGAATTAAAAAAAAAACCCTGACTGGTTAAAAAATTATTTGTGAAATGTCTGAACAATTATATAACTGAATGTCTGATGTTAAGGCTTCTAAAATTCTTTTTTCTCTCTTTTTTTTTCCCCTTATTTTTGTAGCTTTTTCCAGCCCTCTTGCAACACCTAGCATGCCATCTTCTCCTGCCTACTCACCACCTTTGCCAGCTGGAGTGTCCCCAGTTCCTCCTCCCATGATGACCTCGGCCTCTCTTCCACTTGTGCCTTCTGCCACCGTTTCTACAATTGCACCACCCCAAATCCCTGTCCCACCTCCTGCTGCCCCTGCAGCTTTCAGCACCCCCGTGTCCCAGTTCTCTGCTGCTCCTCCTCTGAGCTCTGCTGCTGGCCCTGGCCTCCCTGCACCTCCCACTGGTCCCCCCATTTCAGGGTTTTCCATGTCTTCCACCTATGATATCACCAGAGGTCACGCTGGCCGAGCACCTCAGAGCCCACTGATGCCTTCATTTTCTGCACCTCCAGTCACAGGTAACTCTCTGTTCGTTTGCTGTGCTGTTTGTGGGACAGGCTGAGGATCTCCTTGGTGGCTTATTATTCTTTTGGGTATGCTTAATTAATTAGTTGTACTTAGAGGAAGGGATAATACTCTTCATAAATGTAGCTCTACTCAGAAGAAGATACAATAGCCTTCAAAATACACTCATGGTCCAGGACAGAGTCCACTTTAAGTTCTGGTGGCATTCAGGTTCTCAGGAAAATCTTTTGTTTGAGAACTTTTATTTTTGTTACCTTGCACACCAAAGCCCAGCTTTTCTTCAGCTCAGAGAGCCACCTTCAACCATTATGTTTTCCTGTAAACTCACCATTTTCACCATTTTCAGGATTTTGTTCTGAAAATCTGTCTCTTAACAAGCTGTCTGTCACATGACACCAGCTATTTTTTTGTTTCCAGCCACGAAATTGCATTGGGATGGCTAAAAATACATAATAATACATACCTTCCATGCAGGCAGTTGCTGTGGTTGCTGAACTGATGTCATTTTCAGCTTGTGGAATGGAAACTTCCCTCCTCAGCTGCAGTTGGGCCAAGCTTTTATTATTACTGGTGATATCTCTTTTAAGTAGTCTGTATTAGGAATGTCTAAATAGAGCTATCAGTTGTGCAGCATAAAATAAAAATAACTCTAAGTTAAGGGTAGTGTTGGAAATTCTGTTAAAATAAGCTTGAGTAATGGGGCAAAGGGTCTGACTTTATTTTTCTACTGCTTTAGTTTCTTTTGTTTTCCTCCAAAATAAGTAAAGCTTCTTCCTTTTTCTACTGCTATTGATTTCCAGCACTTGGTGTTAGAAAATTTACTTTTCCTATTGTATGAGAACATTCCTATGCCTTTGTTCAGAGACTAACACTTGTCCCTCTCTTTCCTGAGAGTTTATTATGAAAATTTGAATACAATAAAAAGAACAGCTTTTAAATTAGTGTGATAAGAAAAAGAATAATTGTTTAACTTTGTACATAATGTGCAAGCAGTCTCAATTTTCTTAGCAGATATGATTGCATTCATTAGATCTGCTAGCCTTTAACAAGCAGAATTGTTCTTGTGCCTCCAAAAAGTGAGGTGAATTTGCCTGGAATTGTTTTATTCTTCCTGCTATTTTCCTGTTAAACAATTGCATGTTGCTTCAATATGACTTAAACCTTTGTGTTTTATATTTCTCTCTTACAGGTGTTTTGGCAGATCCTATTACTCAACAGGCAACTTTCTCTTCATCTTTGTCTCCTGGGGCTGGTTCTGCAATTACTTTTCCTGAGGAGCATGAAGATCCCAGAGTATCTACTGCCCAGAGTGGAGCACCTGCTGGAGGACTCTGGGGGTTCATAAAGGTAGGGGGTTTGTCTGTTACCTTCATGAGGAATTACCAGCTTGTACTGACTATAGGAAGACGTGTTGCACTCTTTAAGTGCATGCTACTATAAGTAATTTTTTTTTTCCAGCCTCACATGCAAGGTAGCTGTTTTTAATAGTGATGTTTGCTGAAACTATGCTTTTATTTTTTTCTCTGTATAGAAAAGAGAGGACTGTACAAATGCAGATGTTCTAGGTTAATTTTGATTCCTGTGATACAGGCTTGTGATAGAGCCTGTTCTATATGGATATGTTCTTAAACCAGACAAAATTCTAGAGCCCTTTAAGTCCTGAAGGGTGTTTTTTACTTCACAAAGACTGTGTGCAGAAAAAGATAAGTGTGTTTTACCTTACATAAATGCTTTACATATCCCATTTATAACTTCTTAATTAACTGAGTTTGATTCCTGTGGGATGCAAGTCATGCTTGTTCTATAACAATCAAGTTATATTTTGTCTGTTTTCGAGGACAGACAAACTACATATTTTTTCAGTCACAAAGGAGCATCTAAGGTATTTTGTAAGATTAGTCTGCTAGAAGGTATGGAATGTACAGTGCAGAACAGGTACTCCTTGTGATGCCATCTAATCAGACAGAGGAAATAAGCAGCAACACCAGCTAGCAGAATTTCATTAGCCTGTAACCTTTCTGGAGCTGTAAGAGATGCTACGTTTAGGAGCATCATGAAGAAAGATCTGAGGGCTGTACATCAACACTGAGCTGCCTTCAAGAGCAGCACCACATTCTGTCCCATCTCACACTGAATGTGAAGGAAGAATAAAGAAGATTATTGTCCCAGTGCACTTGAAGAATTTTGGGATTTGACCCCTTTTAAGCATGAAAACCTGGCAGAAGAAGCTGTGTGTGACATGGCAGACTGAACCCTCCATTTCTTCAGTGGTACAGTCTTAAAGAGGAAGATTAAATCTCCATCAGTACACTGCTGAGAGCAGAGTGGTCATCCTGCCATTTTCAGGCAGAAATATTTTCTCATGATCATAAAAACACATTTTCCTTCTTCCTTTAAGTAACAATGTTTTCCTTTCAGTCCTTATATTCCTCCTAATATTTGCAGTAGGTGGCAGTGTTCTAGAAGAGAACATTTTACTTGTAACATGATTCTTTCGCCCTTCGTAGAGTACCAGAGTTTTCAATTGCAAATTAATTGAAAAGCCAATCTCATCCACATTTTAGTGCTGCCTCTAGGATCCAGAAGGTGTCCTGTTTTTGTTTATGAAGCATTAATAATCTGTATTACTGACTCCAGTAATAAAGACTCTGGTTAAAGTATCAAGCATTCCATGTGCTCTATGTATTCAGTAACCACTTCTTGAGAATTCCTTAAGTGAAATAATGAGGAATCATTAATTATACTGACACCATCAAGTTCGTGATGTATGTAAGCCCACATCAGAGTCTGTGCTTTCTAAAGGTGAGCCAGAATCTGGGGCATGTTGTGGTAATTTTTACAGAAATGCATCCTGAATTTCCTGTTGAGGAGCTCACACAGTAATTGCCACACTTATCTTTATTTCTGTTGTTGAAGTAATTTGATATATCCTTTTTCCTCTGGTGTTGTTAAGAAATCATACACCTTCCTTTCAGATTTCCTTCAAGCTCAGTAATACTGAAAACTATGACAAATTAAAATGGACAAATTAATGGTCTGGAATCAAATGGAACTGCTTCAGTTTCTTCAGTCATTCAAAGATGCCTGAGCAGTCCCGTTGGAGTTCCAAGGGTGATTTCCACATAATTGTTGCAATATCTTAATGTTTGAGATTGGTATAAAAACATGGATTATTTCACCCTGTTTGTGCTAGGCAGATGAACACATAAAGGCATCTTCTACAGGTAGAAGCAGTCTCAGTGTTCAGGAGCCATCTGTACAATGACTTTGTGTTAGTTAGGCAGGCAGGATGCTAACTGGAGAAGCACTGCCTGGTTTTGCAAGGGCTGTTTCTGCATTAATGAGAAAGGTAATATTTAAACCTGAGGTAGTAACAGAAAAGCCATGCACTGATAGTCATATCCTGCAGTGTTTGTTCTGAGTAATGCACAGCAGATGTTACAGAGCAGCTTAATTTTTTGTTGTTTTTTTAACTGTAACATTTTGAATTTCTTGAGAAGAAAAACAACCCAGAAAATAATATGGAAATGTATTTGCTTAAATTTAGGGTGTAGCTGAGAATCCCATGGTGAAGTCTGTTCTTGATAAAACCAAGCATTCAGTGGAGACCATGATCACAACGCTGGATCCTGGCATGGTTCCTTATATCAGTGAGTGTTTATGATAAACCATCAAGTATTGCTTGTAAATCCTGGAGAAGCTACTGCAATAGCCTTTACTTCTACACTTGAAGTGTAAAAGCATTTCAGTTACAGCTTGAAAATTTACAGGAAAGAAAAGCTTTGTGTTACTTGCCATTTTTTATTTCACTGGAGGACACTGCGTGTCACAGGTAGCTGACCTGAGAGTAAAATAGGTGAGCAAAAGGTGCCATTTGTCCAGGGTGGTGGTTTGGTTTTGGGGTTTTTGGCATGTTTGTTTGGTTTTTTTTTTCCTAGCAGTCTGATAAGCAGCTCTCCCTCCTAGGTGTGCCAGCACTGACCTTGTTCTGCCTATGAAAAAAGCTGGTCAGGAAACAGCTAAGACTGAGAAGAAACCATTAAAATGATCTTTCTATTATTTTGTTTTCCTGAGATTTTTTTTTTTCAGCTGAACAAATTTAGTGACCCAGCTAACTACTGCTGCACTTCTGCACTAGTGCAGAGGACAGAGGAAGATGACCTCATTATTGAGTAGTAGTTAATTGTCTTGCATTTAAGGGAAAATTTCCCAGCAGCTGTCTAGTGAGAAGGGAGTGGGAATAAAACCAGTGAGGCCAGCCAGCAATGCCTTCTAAAGGTATTTGAGAAGAGTAGCAGGATGCAGGGCAAAGCTACAGTAAATGTTGATTTATGCACAATTTGACAAGGTGTATTTAAGGTTTCTATTGCAGTCATCACTGTCCCTTTTTAGAATCAGGATCTGTTGGTATCCTGGATAGTTTGACCTAGTGTTTATTGACAGAACAACTTTATCTGGAGGAGGAAGTAATACTAATAAAATGCTTGGTTTATAGGATTTAAGTTGAGTAAACTAAGTCAATGGTTACCTCTAAACTCTCTGAAGTCCTGTTGGAAGGGGGAGCATCTGTATACAACTTGGCCATTTATGTACTGCATTTTTTTTGTAGTTTCAGGTTGTGAAAATGGGACAGAGGTTTGTAAACTTAGCCTGTACTTCCTTGTAGAAATGTATTCTACAAAAGCCATGTCCTCAACAGTAGCCCCACTTCTGTCTTCTCTCCCTCCATTACTACAATGCCAAAGGAATTTCATGTTCCTCTTGCCAAAACCTGAAATGACCAAAGCTTCTGGATGAGGTGGTTAAAATCTTTTTTCTTTTTTTTTTTCCTCATCTGAGCAAATAGTATTTCTGTAATCCCTTTCTTGAAAAGAGCTGAACTGTTTTCATTGGCACATGGTGAAAATGTTATCTGAGCTGCACTCCTGGAATAGACTATTTCTATCTAGACAGGAAATGATCACCTCATAAGCATAAACAACAGTACTTCTAAAACAAAAGGCAGGAGAGAGTCTTAAATTAAATATGGAACTGTCATTTCAGTTTATAATGCACAAGGTGCTATGAAATTTCACATTCAGGTGTCAGAGCTTAACTTGATGTAATAAGAGTTCTGCCCTGAATTTACCAGGGTGCATCTAATTCTTACATTATAGTTTTTCATTTTACTAGATTTTGTCATAAGTGGTTTCTTTTAACCCATGTAATATCTTTGTTTCAGTTCGGTAGTATCTCTGATGAAAAAACAGATGCTTTTGACATTTGATGATCCATAATACAAAAGAACATATTCTATATTCTGCAACTAGATGTGAGGCACAGTTGCCATTCTTAAAACTGTTAGGCAGTAATTTACTAGATACTTTATGGATTAGTTTTTAACTCATTAAAAGCTGTTGAACAGTATTTCTGTTCCTGAGCAGTCAGGCAAGGCTAACTTCAGTAAAAGCCTGCAGTCAATTTTCAGCTACTTGTTTAATTATGTTAAATTGATTTGTATCAAGAAGGAATCAATTTAAAAAGATACTCTCAATTATTTTTAGTCCAGTAGTTGATAGCATTTAAAACAATTGCTCCAAGTTCAGTGATCTGTACACCTAATTCCATTCAGCAAAGCAATTGGTAAATAAAATGATTAAAAATTACCCTCAGCCCCCAAAATAGTAGGTTTTACTACTGTTCTAGCCTATCTGGTGATTATTCATAAAAATAAGATAATTCCTGTAACTGAGGTCTGCTGAGTAATACGAGCCAAAAAGTTAGGTTTTTTTCATTAAAATTTAAGCTTTGGGTTTACCTTTATCAGTGGAGAAACTTCTCTTTAATCAGGATAAATACTGCAAACTCTGTAAGCTCCTGTGGTTGATGCAGTTTACTTAGGCAGCTTTCTCTTATGTCTTATTCCACTTTTGAGGAAAGATTTAGCTATTCTTGAGAAGGCTTCTCACAGCAGGAATGAGTTTTATTATGTGTTTCTGCACAATAAAAGTGATCCAGCTGTGACAGACAGATGTGAGGTGTGATTGAGTCTTCTGTAGTAGTTTTAGATTTCTTTGAATTCATGAATTGTTTTGTTTCATTCTGAAAAAGTTCAGTGAAAGCTCATGCTTCTTTATGGAGATATAACCCTATGGAAAATGTTTAGAACAGTGTACAAGCTTTTTGGTTCCATAGGTATTTAATATCTAAAAAGATCACTAAAATGACACTGAAGATCACATTCCAAGGACAGCTAAAAATGGAGCCTTTTTTAAAAATCTTGTGTAATTTGGCAGCTGTTCACTGGATTTTATGACCTGCCTCAGTGTTCTTGATTCCATTCATAAGAGTTTGCAATATTCCTTGACGCTTCACAGAACACGAAAACATCCTTGGAAATGGATGTCTCCGAGTTATTTTCCTGAAGCTCTGTGAATTGTCATCTTGGATGAGCGGTTATGATTTTTTTTTTTGGGTGCTGAACCTGAAAATAGGACAGTTCCTGCTGCCTGTCTTTCACCCTTGTATCCCTTAGTTATTCATCTGAATTTCAATTCCTAACTTAAATGACTTCTGCTTCATGGAAGAATTATTGTCCAGTGTATGAGAAAGAAAAAAAAGCAGCTGGAGAAGGTGTAGAAGTGTGTTTGACCTGCCCAGCAGTGGGAAGGAGGAATATTCCATGCGTGGATGTTTTTTTTAACAGATTACTTTACAAAATTATTTTGCAGGAACTGGGGGAGAGCTGGACATAGTGGTCACTTCTAATAAAGAGGTGAAAGTTGCAGCCATTCGAGATGCTTTTCAAGAAGTCTTTGGGATGGCTGTTGTGACTGGAGAGGCTGCACAGTCCAACATTGCACCACAGCCTGTGGGCTATGCTGCAGGCTTAAAGGTAAGTGGATATATAGTAGTAGCAAAGAGAAATTCTCTTAGAGGATGTCATTTTCTGTAAAATGTAGTTCAGTTTCTGGGATAAGTAAGCATTTTCTTTGGGGATTTTTTTGGTGTTTTGGTTTTTTGTTGTTGTTTGTTTGTTGGGGCATTTTTTGTTTGGTTTTGTGTTTGTTTTGTTTGGGTTCTTTTGTTTTCTTGTGTTCAGGGTTGAGGGGTTTTTTTGTGGGTTCATTGGTTTTGTTATTTTGGGGGTTAAAAGGGGTGTGGGTGTTTTGTCTTTTTTCCCTCAATTTGGATCATTAGATCCAAAGCTCTCTCTTTTAAATATTTTCAAGGTTTCTTGCAAACACCTTTGCAGCAAGTGAAGAGTATCTATGTCAATGTATGATGCCATTTATGTCAATTTCCTTGTACTGTCATTGGTTGCCATCATATCTTGCATAGATTTTGCTATTACTGTGGTTTCAAAGTATATTAGGCATTTTTGAATAGTTGTTACCAGCATATCATGTTGGAAATCTTAGAAATTAAAAATCTCCAAGAGTGATTTTTCTCCCCACTGATTCTGTAGATCAAAGACAGTTTGATCAACACTTGATCTTGCGGAACAGATCTGTGTTCTCTTTGAAAAATACTAATTCCCTCTGCAGCCTTGCAAACTGCTGTGCCACCCAGAGTAAGGATTAGCAAAGGTTGTTTCACCAGTTCTGGCCGATAAGTGAGAATCCTGAAAGCAGCTGTTTCATACTCTATTTACTAAATGTAAGCAAAAATTCATGAAAAAGGAAGCCTTTCCCTAACTGTTGTGGCAGTGTCTGCAAGTAAAGCCTGTTGTCCTCATAGCAGTGTATTATCTGATGCAATTTTATATTGAGATAAAGCAGAATAGTGTGCATGTCTCTTTATTTGTTTATCTCCTGCAGTGCATTGTATATTTCTGTTACAACTTCAGAGTGACAACAGTTTTCAGGGGAATAATTCCTGTGTATTAGTTGGATATGTAACACAACAAATGGATTCTTTCCCTTGCTCTTACAAAGTTGGTCCAAAGCTCTTAAAGGCTCTAAACCCAAGAAGTTTGAAGTTGTAGAAATGTCAAAGTAACACAAATATACACTGATGCTTTAACTGAGAGTTAAAACCATCACTGGTTAGGAATTCTTTTTACAGATTAGGAATACTTTGCATGCTAACCTGGTTATTTTACTTGGAATGTAAAAACCCTGAAAAAAATTTCATTAGCTTTATCATAGGTTTTGTTACTGTTTGGGTTTCCTGGCCTTTCACTAGTTTGGGTTGTTGGTTTTTTTTTCCTATCGAGTCATTTTGAAAACTGTGTTCTGGAGTTCTTCTGGGATTGATCTGCAAGCAGAGCACTAAGCTGTGGCTCAGAGTTTTGTCTAACAGCTTGTGTTGCCACCCAGGGAGCCCAGGAGAGGATAGACAGCCTGCGCCGGACCGGAGTCATCCACGAGAAGCAGCCTGCTGTGTCCGTGGAAAACTTCATTGAGGAGCTGCTTCCTGACAAGTGAGAGCCCTGAATTTATTACAGGAGGGTGGGACACCTTGGGAATATTCCTTGTTGACTCAAAGCCTGTAAAGAGCTGGTGGCAGTTTGAGAGGGAGAAGGAGAAGGAGGAGGAAGAGGAGAAAGAAGGAGAAGACTTGTCTGAAGTATTTTGGCAGGCTTGGTTTTGGTGATGATGTTCAGCTTTTTGTCCAGGCTTCTTGAGACCTTTCATATAAAGAAATCCGTGTCAGGTTTCATAGATTGACAATGTAAAAACACAGTGAAGCGAGCTGAAAAAAATTAAGGAGTTGTAAAATTTGGAATTTGGCTAATAGTTTGTGCATTGTTGTGTGCATCCGGCCTTCTCCCTCTGAAATTGTATCAGAAGAGATATTGGGAGATATTCCAGCATTTAGAACAATATGATTTTATCAAATAATATATTTTCTGTTTTCCTTTCACTGAGAATGTATTATTGCATCTAACTTGTACTGCACAGACATAAAAATGCTGTTTCAAAATGCATTGAAACTTGATTTTGTAACATGTTGTTTGACAGATCTTGAAGCAGCTTTATAATTAAATTCCAAAACATTAGGGACAATGCTGTATTTTTCTTAATACAAACTTAAATAGTTTTCTTCCACTGTTTACCATGCTTGTACATGTCCAAAGGAGAGGAGTTTCAAGTAATCACCCACACTGCTAAAAATGTGTGTCATAGTTAATCCTCTTTGAAAAGACAATAAAACATCTAAATCAGACTAGATGGAAATAAATGCTAAACAAAAATTAAAACTTCTTCCTACTCCTATTTACTTTAGAAAATTCCTCATTCATATTGCACTAAAAATAGTAAATGAAAAAATACAGCAAAAGGAGAGTATCTGTCAAAAAAATAAATAAAAGCCCATCACATGGATAAAAATGCAAATATTAGATGACAAGAAAATACCAGTAACTTTGTTATTAATTGGAAACAAGTTATATTTAACCATGAGGCTTTCTCAGCAGTCTTTAATAGTTGCCAGTCAAAGCATTCCAGTGCTCTATTCCCTGCTACAAAGATGATTGAACTGCTTCTTCCTGTATGGCTCCACTAAACTCTTACCATGAGGCATGTGGCCCAGACAGGCAGAAATGTTTATCTGAATAAATAATTTAAATTATTGCTATAGCATTAAACTTTTCAAAAAATCTTCTGAATGTAGAACATGAATGATAAATAGACAATTTTCTTAAAAATTGTTAGGGAAGGTTATTTTAATGAGAAATGTTCCTTGAAAGATTGAATGAAAACTGTAGCAGAATACCTGTGGCCAAGGGATTATGTCTGCCCACACACCCACCCCTCCAGCTCTTTTTTTTTTCCTTTGATTTGTAAGTTTCATGTAGTTTGTATTTCTGTGTATTTTATGCATTTTACATGCATACACATGCACTATTATGATAGATAGATAGATAGATAGATAGATAGATAGATAGATAGATAGATAGATGAAAAGTGACACATGCAAATTTCACTTGCATACCACCAGCAGTTTGATGAGTTTCATTATTAAATTATTACTACAGCTGTAATAGAGCTTGTAAAATGTTCATCATTCAGTTTTTAGCATGTTGGTTTTCATCAGAGTGATACTCAGTACTCAGAAATAAAACAATTTGCACATCGCTGCAGGTGGTTTGACATTGGATGTCTGATTATTGAGGATCCAATTCATGGAATTCACCTGGAAGCATTCACCCAAGCAACACCAGTGCCTTTGCAATATGTTCAGCAGGTGAGAACATACTCCTTTTTCAGTTTTCTTACCAATTAATAGCTGAGACATAAGACTGAAGTTTTAATTTTAGTTATGATGTTAGTTCTTACTGCAAGTTTTTACATTTAAATGTTTTCATTTATAAAATGAGGATACAAAATATTTTTGCATCATGTTTATGAATTAATCTTGAGACATTTATAGTAAAGACTTTTCTTAGTCAAGAGTCCCATTCTGCAATATCTGTCACTTTGGAGCACAGGTTTTACTCTCCTATTTAAGAAGAAGAAATACCAGCCAAGCAGGCAGCATGCTCTACTCTCTGAAAACTCGTTCCTAAAAAACCAAAGATTCCCATTTTCCAGATCAATACTTGGGCTTAAGTCCCCAATGAACACAGAATCCCACCTAAAAGACAAAGCTGATTTCAGATGTGCTATTTTGACAAGGTTGTACAATTCTGAAATCAGAATATTTTAATATTGGAAGCACCATGGTTCATTTGAGTGGAAATAATAGGATGAACTGCAGTAGTGTGCAGTTCTGAAATACCACCAGAAGAAGTTTTTCTGGAGGTGGTTTATTTTCCTTTGGGCACAAAATGGCACTTAGTCCAGTCACTGCATGTTGCCTGACAGCAGATATGAGTCATTCTTTAGTTAACTCTGGCCTGAAAATTCTTTTAAAATAAATGTTTCCATGAAGAATTTATAACCAGAACTGTTTGGGGTTTGATCCTCAGATGTTGCTTTGGGAGAGCAAATAGTAACTTCGGGGCTTTTTTCAGTAGCACCAATTTCTGAATAGCTGAAATTTGCCAGATAGGTCTGTTGATACAAGAATGATTCCTTGCAAAATTTGGTTAAATCTGACGACAGACGCAAATCTACCAATTCCAGACCGTTTCAGTAATCCCTTCTCAAACTTTTACACGCAGGCCAAGAGTCTCACCCCTCAGGACTACAGCCTGAGGTGGTCAGGGCTGCTGGTGACGGTGGGCGAGGTGCTGGAGAAGAGCGTGCTGAACGTCAGCAGGACGGACTGGCACGCGGTGTTCACGGGCATGTCCCGCCGGCAGATGATCTACAGCGCAGCCAAGGCCCTGGCAGGGATGTACAAACAGCAGCTGCCACCCAGGACCGTGTGACAGCAGGGACACCCTCACACCAGGAATGCTGGGTTTGATTCTAGGATCGCAGCGAAAGCCCTGTGTTCCCATCCTCAGCAATGCAGATTTGTGATTTTAACTCTAAACCGTCTCTGCTTCTTGAGAAGTGAAGGTGATTTCCAGGAGTGGAAGTGAGCAATTGCAGTTTTTAGGTAATGTGTGATTTCCAGTATGATTCATAAAACAAACATGTATTTATGACTGCTACAGGCAGCATTGCAGTTTTTTTAACTGGAATGTGCTGTGGTGTGACACCTTACCAGCCATTTGCTGAGACAGTTAGTTGGTATTCTTTCTAAAGGGGATATTTGTTTAGCTATTTCTATTATATTAGTAATATAAACATGTTGACAGCGTAACATGTATGTTATATATGGATTTCAGTCCAGAGAGACTACCTTCTGTATTACATGTGGTTTTTGGGGCATGTGTTTAGGGGATACTTATCACCTCCTTGGGTTGGTGTCTGTATGTAGTTCTCAGGAGCGATGCCAAGTAGTCTCTACCGCACCTAAGAGTGAGCTGCTGAAGAAGAGCACAAATCCATGCCCTGTTAGTTGAAGTCGTTGCTAAATAATTCTGATTTCTCATTTTCTATGCTGCATCTTTCTGCTTTTTATGTAACAGTAATTGAATTTGTGGCCAGCTGAAGAACCACAGACAAAATTTCAAGTTGCTTGAGTGGGTTTTAGATCAGGTACTGCACTCCCCACATGAAATCATCTCAGCAGTTTCAATAACATGATTTACTCCAGTGCTTCCAGATGTCATCTGTTATATGTAATTATGTAATTTTTTCTATGTATTTGCAGTTGTCAGTAATTTGATTATGGAAAATGGCCATGTGTGTATCACTTGCTTTGCTATTCTGGGTTTTCTAAACACTTTTAAGTCTAAAAGCTTTCATGATGTCATGAGTTCACTGTTTCTCATATAAGTTTTCAGTGGTGTCTGATTTTTTTGTGGCTATAAATATCTTCCATCTATGCTCACACAATGTTAAATCTTTACTTAGAAATATGGAAGTAATTGTGAAGAAAATATTTTGGTAATAATACTTTTTTAAGAAACAAAGAAACAAATAATTTTTGTTTGCCTTAAAGAAGCAGTTTTTCAGCTTGTATTGCTCAGCCTTTACTTTTCCTAGATGCTTTCAAAGAACATTTTGTATACAATATACTGTTAAGCCAGCTCATATTTGTACCCAGTGAAAGCCTGTCTATTTCCTAGTAATATATTTGGCCTTAATTGGCTTACTCTGTAAAGCAGTTGAATAAATGTTTTCCCTAGAGAATTGCATCTATTTTAAAGGCTTGGTTTTTATTACAGATGATGAACATCTGCATTGGAGTTGTATTTGCGTGGTCAGTTTGCAGATTTGTCACATACTAAACAAGCAAACATGATCCAGCTCTCAGTCTTGAGGTCCCTCATTGAGACTGCTTCTTTCTATGTTAAACCAAAAATGGTGATACAGAGTTTTCTTTGTCATTATGCAGCAAAGGCATCTTTGCATTTACTGTAATTACAATTTGCAGTATATAATAAATTGGATGCTGCTATTTTACCCTCTGCTTGCAGCATCTGTGATGCAAAGGAGGAGGGCATGAAGTCATCAGTAGGTTTAGGTGCCCTGGCCTGGCTTAAAATTAAACTTGAAGAGAAACAGCCATTTTCTTTCTCCCTTTCCTGTCCCTGCCCTTCACTTTTTAAGAGGTGAGAAGAGTAGAGGAAGATGATGTGGTGAAGTGAAATGGTTTTTCTCTGCCTCATGAAGGTCTCGTGATTTATTTTTGACAGCTCCCAAAAGAATTAAAATGGTGTAGCTTTGCAACTGCCTATTAGTTCTTTCCCTTTGGGGAGCATTATTTGCTTGTGTATTGAAAAGTAACATCCTCACATGAACACCACAAGCTCAGCTTCTTCCCTGACAGGCCAAGGGAAGCAAAAATGTCTGAACTGTGATATGGGGGGCTACAAAGTTGGAAATTGCTTCCTGCATTTCTCTGGAGGCCTTGCTCAGGGTCTGAGTTACGTGGATAAATTTTGAACCATATTATGGAGACAGTTCAGCTTTTTACCACCCTCAGAGTTGTGTTTTGGGCAGTAATAAGAGAGAAAGCTGAACAGGGGCGTTAAATTTACACAAAGATCGATTTAGAAAAGCAGAGGCACTTCGGACATGTAACTTTTGTTACAACTCTGAACTGCCCCGTCAGGGCAGGGGGTGACTTGTAGGTGCAGCTGCAGAAGCCATTTCTGCTGAGTGTGCCCTAATGTGAGTGTCAGAAGAAATCATAAAAACTAAATGTGTTACTATTATACTACCATTTTTAAACTGTGTTTCACATAAAAAAAATAGCCAAGCTCTTTGAGTTTGCATTACATTAAGAAGATCTATGGGGTCCGTAAAATGAGATTCTTCAAAATGCTAGAAAAAGTTCTGCACTTGTTGCTGCTTTTGTCGAGAAGTTACTGCTCTGTTCCTGGCCTCACTTTTTCATCACAGCACTGCTCAGAACAGCATGGCTCTGTTAGAAAAACCATGGATATAAAATTCCCCACACATTTCTGTTCAAATTAGTCTGATAGCTTTCACCCAGCTGCCTCTCTCAAGATTGGCCCTAAATGTCTTTGAAGGGATGGGGCATGTGGGGGCTGATGGAACAGCAATTACAGCTTGGTGGAACATCTTGGTCCAAAATCAGGAACAAAACAGCTTCAATAACTGCTCATACACTTTCCAGAGTGTTCTCCTTTAACAACAGGCTTTTAGAAACACTGTTTTTAGACCTGTTTTTTAGACCCCTGCTCAATTTGGGCAAGGTAGCGAGGAGTGGCAGAAGAGGGCAGAGGAAAGAACAGAGTGTGGAAGGATGTGAAAGCAATCAGGAGAGTGCCAGAGAAATAAGAATGTCTGGTGAGTCCTGAATGCAGGAGGTGATAGAGGGTAGGTGAGAAATCAGGAATATGCTGTCAGTTTTGGCCAGCTTTAGAAGAGCACAAACACAAACGTGCAAATCTTGCATCAGAGACACTTAGCACAGATGTGATTCTGTATCTTTGTCTAATGAAGATTACAAGTTGCTTTTGATGTTTACCCCTCCATGCACCATAGGAGAGGTTTTCCAGGGGATGTTTTTCAAGTGGGAGATTTCTGAAGGATTTCTGTGAGTATAAACCTGTGAAAATGAGAATTTTTGTAACAGTTCTTAAGGATATTTGTAGAAGTAACCCCTGTTTTTTTCATAATAGTAAACTTTGCAGGTGAGAGTAAGGCATTACCACTGAATAGTGTTCACTTTTCAACACAGAACTCTGTGTGTTTAGTTTGCAATTATGTTTAATAATTTTTAAAAAAAACCTTTTGTTTATTTCCTACTGTTAGCAGACACGGGAACAAGTAGTAAATGCGAACATTCTGTATCCGATGAAAAGTTGTTAACAGACTTTAAAAGCAAGAGTAAAATAGCTTCAAACTTGATTAATTTTCTGATGTGGATTCTAGCTTCAACACTTCTCGTTGTAACCTATCAAGAACTCATATTTTGAAATCCTGAATCTTGGTGTCATTTGCCTTTGACTGTATGGCTTTGTTCCATCCATAGTTACATAATTCAGGAAGAAAAGTTATAAAACTCATGGTGAATGGATTTCAAGTTCCTAAAAGAAAAGGGGGCCAATTGGTTTGATTTATCATCCCATTGTGCAGAATTCTGTCAAAGCTTTGGAGACTCCAGCCAGCTGATTCTGCAAAGTGGCCAGACTATGGCCTGTCAGCTAAACTGGGAATACACAGAGGAATAACAGGTCCAAAAACACTCAGCAGCTGCTTCTGAGCTAACACAGGGTTTTTTTCATGTACTGGATTAAAAGAAGATGTAGCTTTATGGTTACGGGAAAAAATAAAATATTTCACGTTGAGAAAATTATTTCCAACTGTCTTGGTATTCTACATGTGTGAGCAAATGTAGCTGTGGCCTCCTCTGTAAAATAGGGAAGTACCTCATAGAAGTAAAACAGAAAGCAGGTAAGTTGGTTTTCCAAGATTATGTTGGCTGTTTTAATACAAAGTCACATGGAATTCTGTGTTATGCCTGGAGTTTTTTGGTGTTAAGCACAAACACATGCTTCCTGTTACAGGATGCTCCATAGCACGAGTGAATGTGATTTTTTTTTTCTTTTCTTTTTTGGTAAATAAGCTGGTATTGGAAATTACACATCAAAACTTTCAAACTTGTTTTAATCTTTGTTATCAGGTCAGTGCACACAGTGCCTGCCTTTGCTAAAGATGAAGCTAAAAATTAGCTACTGCTGTAGTATTGTTGTGAATAATGCATTGAACCACTCAGTCAAGTACCTCTCTAAGCTTAATGTTGTATTCCATCAAGAGTTCTCTGAGATCTGAAAGTTTTCACTTGCCTTAGCTAGAATGTTTGTGTATTCTTGCCTTGCAGTTGAGTTCACTGCTGTGAGAAGGACCTTAATTTATTTTTTCCTCAAGTATCATCTGCTTTCTCTGCCTTTACAATAACACATTGAATGCACAGTACACAGGGGTCATTTTCATTATGTAATCCTTACATTTGCAGGAGCAGCCGTTGCAAAGTAAGTGCTGAATGTTCTACAGGTTCTTGGAAAAGTGCAGTTTTGTGTCACTGTTCTGACCAATAGTGGGATTCTGAATAGCTGTGCCATCCAGCAAGAGGTGAAAAAAATATCTGGCACAGCAGCAAGCCTAGAAAGAATTCCCAAGCAGACCAGTTATATAATAACACGAATAATATATAATATACAATATGTAGTATATTATATAATTTTTACTAATATCATTATTACTATTATTAATTATACTATTAATAGTGGTGGACCTGAGATGTTGCTCTTGGATAATAATGCTCTTTTAATAATCTGGTGTGAATAAAACAGAAAATAATGACATTTCAGTGCATATATGTTTTGAAGTTTGTACAGTAGGAGGGAAATGTTTCTTGGTAAACAGAATTACACATGCAAGGCAGATACTGAAATTAGTTATTTTGATAAAATGCATGAAAACTAAAAATCAACCAACCTGTGTCTGAAAAGGAAAGGGCAGGAGAATATTTTTAACATAATGGGAGTTGCTGTAATCAGTAATTGCACTGTTACCTGCTTCTTTTTGTCTGTGGTTCTCAGAGTATATGCAGAAGTGAACATCCCAATATTTAGAAAGTTATAATTATGATAAAATAAGCATTGTAAGATTTGTCCCATTCATTATCTGATGCACATGAAGCAGTAGTGGCAAAGTCCACACATTAACTGCACAAAGTCATAGGTTTGAATGCACATTTTTAGACAGAGGAAGCAGAAAGAGTGCTGCCTCTTAGATTAATTTCTAGTAGTGAAGTTTCTCCTGCTGTGAAAGAGGAAGTTTTATCATTTTGCCCACAGAAGACCTCTGTTGCATTTTTGAATTACCTTTTTAATTTACTCTTCTAATCTTATTTTCCTCTCGCTGCAGGTTGTTTATATTCCTTATATACAATTTGCTCTCTGTTTTCTTCATAAGGAAGCCCACATCTCACTTTTTTGTTGAATGAAACATGACTGGTTTTAGTCAACGTCCCAGTCCTTTGCTAGTTTAAATCAGTGTTTAAACAGTAGTTCATGTGGGGTGATAAGGTAACTCCACATTTTCATTATTTTATTTCATTTAAAGACAGCAGAGGTCATGAGAGATTTTTTTTCCAAGATCCGCAGAACTGTCTAACACCAAAGCATTGCTCCCATACACTTAATTGAATAAGGGAAAAAAAGTGTTTTCTTCACAGTTTGTTTTGACTTCTGAGTCATGGCAAAACAAACTGGGTTTGAACCCACATCTAAAAAAAAATGTGGGTTTTAATAAAGCCTACAGAAACCTAAGATTGCAGATTTCTCTTAGTTTTGAGAACTGAGAGTTCAGATTACCCCAGCAATTAATCTGTCTGCTCATTAGCTGTGACCAAACCCGCCTTCTTCTTGGTGCTGGATGAACTCATCTGGAAGTGAAAGAAGAGCTCCAGAAACACTATTCTGTGAGAGCAGATCCTTCCAGTCAGTGTTGACACACATTTTCAGGATGGACTTCAGCAGAATGTCCTGCCTCTGCTGCATCTTTCCAACTGTGGAGTTGCCTAATACCCTTTAAATTTAATTTTTTAATGAAAGTCTTGTTGTTGCTGAGTTTTTTTAAACCATTCAAAGTTTAACCATTCAACCTACTCAGAAAATTCCTGCTTGTATGGGGAAATTCTAGCAAATTTTAATAATCTGGTGTGAATAAAACCGATAAAATAATGACATTTCGGTGCCTATCTTTTTCTGAAGTTTGTATAGTAGGAGGAAAATGTTTCTTGGCAAAGGATGTAACTGTGTCTTCTACACATCTTCCTTCTGTGCTTGCAGTTAGCACTATTCATAGCCAGCTTTAGTGCTGTAATTCTGTATTAATTTATGGGTTGCATATGGCATGTATTGGGCCAAAAGCATTTGGCATTTTGCATTCTGGATGTGTAATCCTTGAGTGTGTATTTTCTTCTGTGTGCTTCTCTGAAAGGGAGATGAGCTACCCTGAAAACCATCCTGTAATTACCCACTTGAGGGATACCGAGGCCAAAAAACAAGAAAGGGAAATCACAAGAGGTGCCAGACTCCAGTGTGAGGGTCTGCAGATAGAACAGCTGCGTGTGTCTGGTGTGTCTGTCTCTGCTGAGCACAAACACCTGCATAAATCTGCTGTGTCCTGCTTCAGCCCAAGCCAAGGGCAGTTCTTTTGCCATTGCACAAGCAGAACTGTTGAAAATTNGCTCATGGTGGTGTCCCTCACCCCAGTGAGGGACAGCCTTTTATCTGCTTTCCCAGATCCTTCTTCTGGGCCTCTTGGAGGTGGGTGCCACGTTTGCCAACTTCCAGTCACCCGGGGCCTTCCTGGGTTGCCAGGACTGCTGGTAAAGGGATGGAAGTGGCTCAGTGAGGCCTTCCTCCAGCTCCTTCAGGATCCTCGGGTGGATCCCACCCAGCCCCACAGATCTGTGGTTGCCACAAGTGAAACAAAAGTCACACAGCACATTACTGACCCCTTCTCCTTGGATTATCTCATCGTTCATTCAATTTCATGAAGGGGATACTCTGCCTCAGCCCTTTCCTGGCCCCATGTCATTGCTTTCCCCTGCATCTAATCAAGATTCTCCTTGGCTCTCCTTTGGATGCTGAGGTATTTTCAGAAATATTTTTGCTTTCTGTTGCAGCAGTAGCCAGATTAATTTCTGGTTTCTACCTTGGCCTCTCTGAATCATGAGATGGAGCACAGGATGGCATTAACCAGTGACCCCTCTGAGTATGCTGTGCTTGAGCCTCTTCCTCAGTTCTGCTTGTTTAGTGATTTGAGCGCTGCCCAGAGACTAGTTTACTGATGCTTCTTTAACAAAGAATCTTCTTGGTTTATTCACCATGAACACAGTCCTGAGTACCTGGTAATTACCGACCTGGTTTAAACTGGCCCTGTTTAAACTGGCCCGCCAAATAAGGAGGCTATAGTTGCCCTAGCTATAAAAGCTTAGGCAAAACAGGGGAGAAATTGTACTCTCATCAAGAAGTCTGGTTAGTTTTTTACTTTGGTCACATGCATATATGTATATGAACTTATATATGCATGATTATTAAAATTTTTAATGTATTTTCTACAGTATAATAGAAAGTGTATGTATAAAGAAGGCAAATCAGCCTCCTCATTTGAATGGTTTGCCTTTTTTTTTCCTTCTAAACTATAAGAGCTGTGTAGAAGGGGCTGTATTGCAACAACAGTTCTAAGCTGTAACACACAACCATTCATGGTGCCAGGGGCTTCAAGAAAAAAAGTTTCTGCAAAAGGGAAGGAAAGCTGTCTTTGCTGTGCTTCTCTTTTTCTAATCCAGATTAGTACAAAGTTTGTTGGCACAGCAAGTCCTTAGATGTGTCACAGTGGTTTGATTAGGACTTTGCTATATGGGATGATAACCTGTTTGCTTCAGACCTGAGAGATGCTGTCAGGGCTTCCATGTCTGAGTCAGAATAAAACAAATACAGAATTCCTGCTTCTCTGCTTGTTTCTGTGCATGTTTTATCTCGTGGTTTGTAGGCATTTGGGGGAAAATTTCAGAATTTCGTTTTGGATTTCATTTCTCCTAACATATAGACCTGGTCCCAACTCATTGCCTGTTTAATTAAAAGTGCTCCTGCCAAAGTCACACAGCTAATTGTGGTTACTTCCTGGGCTCTTAAGTCTTGGTGAAACATGACCACTTGTTTCCTTTGGTTTATATCTCCACATTGGATGTTTGGGCTGTGGCAGTGAGACAGACCATAGGGTATCATTTTGGATGAAGTTAATGTGCTGTTGCTATCCTCAGTAATGGATTCTGATAAGCATCGTGGACCTGCTTTAAAGAAGCACTGATACTCTGCTTGTTTGAAGGTCATTTTGACCTCCCTAGAAAACTTGCTGTGCCAAAACTAAATGTATTTGTTCTCTGGCAGGAAACACATGGGGCAAAAGGAGTCAGTGCACTGCAGCACCTGACATTTGCTAATAGGACACTCACCTGTCACATGTATCTTCTGTCCAAATGTACAGCTTCTGACCATTTGGAAGTGAGCACAAACTATTTTACTCTTTTATTTCTGCTTCTTCACATGGATTTGCCTTCAGGCCACCATTCAGTCTGAAACCTGCCAGGGTGGAGCTCCTGTCTCAGGGGGGTCAAAACATCTGGTGACCACAAGATCATCATCTCCCCCATAATCTATCTCAAGCTTAAATATTTTTATGGGTTTTTTTGTGTATGTGTGCATATGAAAGTGTGTGTGCGCTTATAGTTGTATAAGAATGGAGATAAAATTGATTTCTTTTTTCTTCTCAAGGAAGGAACTCATCACTTCGTCCCTGAGGAAAGACAGTGAAAATTTTAGTACCCAAAAATAAACTCCAGTAAATGATGCTTTCACACCGTTTTAGAAGATTAGAGCAAAAGAGATTCTGTCTGTGTTTTAGAAAAGGTTATTTTATTTTAATACAGGGAGAAGTCATGGCAGGTAGCAGTACAGATCTGAGGCATTAAGGAGGTTTTTAATAGCCAAGGAAATTTTAACTGCCAAACACCTTATTAATGTGATTTTTTCCCCAAAAAAATTGTTTCATTATTGCAAATATAAGATTTTAAGTGATTGTAATTGTTTGTCCCTAGAAAAAGCTCCTCTCAGGCATCCAGAGAGTAGCAATTTGTCTCCACATGATGGCACTGGATATCAGGGAGAGTGGACTGGACTAGAGTCCAGCCCTGTGAGGAAAAAATTACTTTAATTAGCCAGCAGTAGGGAGATAATCTGCCTGCCATGTGACACATAAATACTAGGCATGGTTTGAAAACCTGAGCTCTCCTGGTCAGTCATGAATCTGAATGGAAGACCTCAGTAATTGTAATTTTAAAAAGTACATTTAGATGCTTTCAGCGTTAGCAGTGCAGTAACTTCTGCCTAAAAGATTTTGGTGTGTTCCAAAAATTGTTTCCCACTGGAAGTGCTGCCCTTAAGACAATACCTCAGAGATAACTCAGGTGTCTGCTTCTTATAGCTTGGTCAACTCCTTGTAAAAAGTACTCTTGTGCAGTTTGATGGGACTTTTGTAAAATCCTATTGAATATTTCTCTTAAATTGCTAGGAAATGTTAAAAAAGTAAGCTTTGGACAAAAGAGATATGAAAATACTAAAAGTAGTTGGACAGATAATTTTAATCTGACTGAAGAGATATCATAAGTAAAATTGGCTTAGTCAGTTTTGCTTTATAAATAAACAAACCAAAAAAATCAAATAAAAAAACCAAAATAATCATTACCCTGAAATGATGTACCTTCCCATCTGCAGGAAACGTCTCAACCTCTTATCCTTCCTGTTGTTTCTTAAGATATTTCTTTAATTAAAACATTAATTTCTTTTCAAGGTCCCAGAAATATCTTGCCCCCCTGCCTTTTTTTTTTTTTTTTTTCCTTCTTGAATGGCATGTACTGCCAAATAAAGGAAAACTCTCTGGATCAACAGTGGTAGACAGGTATTTTTAAACAGAAGAAAGTAATTTAAACCAACTATTTTTAACAGTCCTCTGTGTTTCACATGTAACCCACTCCTTGGAGATCCTTGGATAGTTTAAATGCATATGAAAATTGGGGAAGCATAATTAATTCCAGCAGTTTTTAGCCAATTGTTTCAGGCTTCTGGAGAAAATGCTGGAAATAACGCTTGCTTAATAAAAGGTCTTCAATAGAAGCTGTGGCAGATAAAATTCATGACCATAACTTCCACTACCCTTATTTATAAGTATCCTCTCTCTCTGTTCCAACTGTGACTCCAAACTACATCAATGTCAGCCTTGCTGCATTGGTAGTGCTTCTTCTCCTGTAAGTTAAATAATTTGCAGCAATCTTCTTCCTCTTATACAGCAGAGACCTCCTATTCTTGGATTTTCAGCTAAATGGAAAAAAAAATACCTTTTTTGGCATTTTTTAAAAAAGAAATATATGTAAGAAAAGACAAGGCTGTTAATAATCTCGGTATGGTGGATCTTTGCAAAGACATTTCTAAAATGGTGTGCATTTGGCCTGAATGTTTTACTTGATTAGATGTAGGTGGTGATGTTTCTCAGAGCTCAGCCATCAGCCCTGGCTAGTTATTTCTCTGCTAATGAAAAAGCAAATGTCAGGTTTCTTTCCATCCCTATTAACACCATGCATATTCCTGTTCAGGGATGCATGCCTGGATACAAAACCTCCACTTCCTGCAGAGTGGGCAGGAACTCTTGGGAAACATGACAAAAACAAAAACAAAACAAAACAAAACAAAACAAAACAAAAGAAAAAACCAACAACAACAAAACAAAAAAAAAACCCCAACCAAACAAAAAATCACACACACACACACACAAAAAAAAAAAAAAGCATTTCAGACACTCTCTGTGCCATTTACTCCCATCCTGTTACTGCTGCGGAAATACAAGTTATGGTTCACAAACCACAGTGCAGCCACTGAAACAAGAGGAAGCACCTGGGACCCAGCACAGCCAGCAAGGAAACGTGTGCCTCATGTCCACTCCAGTGAATGCTGAGAGGCTGCCTGACCTCAGGGTGAGAAACCCTGTTCCTACCACCATCCTTACAGGAAAAATGACAGTGATCCCCCATTTGGGAACAAATTTCCCCAGAGGGAGAACCCGTGCCCACCAATCCAGCATGTTCACAGTGCCAGATTTTCATCTCTCCTTCACTGACTGCTTTAAGGAGTTATAAAGTTAGAATAATGCACTATCCCGCACCCTAAATTTTATGTTGTCTTACTTTTTGCATATTACTATAAAACAATACGAATTTCAACCAGTTTTGTAGGTAAAAGCTGGGAAAATCAGACTAAGTAGTTTATTAAGCAGAGGCACCCAGGATAGACTGTGGGAACCAGAGAGGATGGCTCTCTTCTAATGTTAAAGTTGTGCTTGCACTTCTTTATTAAATTAGAGCCATGTAGAGCCATGTTTACACTCAGTCATCTTGTGTTTTCCCAGAGCTGCCTGTACATTCTGCCAAAGTAGAAAATAATGAAAAATCAGCGTAGCATCTGACAAGACTTAGTAGTGCACAGCTTTTTCTGGTCTCTTGTTTAAAGTCTTTTTCCCCACAGAAATTAGTAAGGATTTAATTGGTTAATGTTATTGCCTACATAAATATCTGAACTATCTTTTGTTGCTGGGCCCACCCATGACCAACAAGGGCTTATGAGACTCAGAGTTTCCTCTGTGGTCTCTAGAGATGGATAGCCATATGAAGGCACATCAAATTAATCTCATTTAAGTGCTCCAAGTCATTATCTGGAGTACTTGTACTCATCTCATGCTCAGGTGTGTACTTTCAGGTCTTTCCCTTCACTTTTTAGTCAATTCTCAGCTTGAATGGAAACAGACGTTCTCCATTTGACCCGGTGTGCATAGCAGGGGTCTCTATTCTAAAATTAAATCAGGTTTCAGTTATTTGTGTCCTCAAGTTTACTCACTTCTTATTTGACAAGGTGTTCTCTTTTCACAAATATCTTTGTGCTTTACGTCTCCTATTTTATTTTGTAAGTGTATTCAAACTTTTGTGTCTTCACTTTTTCTCTTCTATATACAGACTGGAGAAAAAAGTATCAGCGTGCTCAAGTTATTCCTAGGGCTAATGTCCAGATTTATTCTTTACCAAAAACTATGACAGTAAAAGGCCACTGTTCTTGCTCTTGTCTTTACTAAGGACATAAACTGAAAACTGAAAATCACTTTAGATTTTCTCTGGGTTCTTCTTCCAGATCTTTCAGCTAAGTTTAAGAGACTCAAGGAGTCACATAGTCCACCCACTGAGAAGGTAAAACTTACCACCAGCCACATCTCATTCTGTTGTGCTTCTTTAGCTCTTTTTCCTCCAGGGAGAAAATTCTGTGCCTTGGAGATAATCTTCTTTGTCGGTCCTCCACAATACAGTTAGGCTTGGCACGTTCTGCTCTAGCAGTAGGGCTTTAAAGTCCTCTTTGTTAAAAGGCCATTTTGTGTTGTGGTCCCTCTTAAACCTTTTCCTGTTCAGTTCCTCTTTTCTTGAGTCCTAATCTCCGTTTTGTCAAAATCATAGGATGGTGGAGTTGAAGGATCATGGAATGGTCTGGTTTGGGAGGGATCTCAAAGCCCATCCAGTGCCACCCNCCACTCCAGGAATTCCACATCTTCCTTGCACTGAAGACCCCAAACCTGGATGCAATTGAGTTTCATAATTTTCTCCATCAGACCTTCAAGCCCTTGTTTGCTGCTGACTCCAGTTGTATTTGTGGTCACACCCGAGCCTCTGATGGTATTTTAGCTTATTCAATATGCTTATATGGACAATCAGTTTTATCAGGTACTTCTTTGCCTTGTGCTGCCCCATCCTTACTAGGGCTTTTTTGCCCTAATTCCCAAGAACCTGTGGCATTTTCTTTAAGGATGATACATTTTCAAAATCATAGTTATTTCATTTTATAATTGTTACTTTTGTTCATAAGGACACTGGGAGAACAGAGAACCTATCCACAAATGTCTGGCAGATATTTTAGCAGGGAAAACACAGCCTTTTTCATCACAGCATTACAACTGCACTTTAAAGTCAGTCAGCCAGTCACAGATTCAGTGATTTGTGCTCAGTTGTGCACAGTTCTTGTTCAAACATTTTTGTGAAGTTTTTATTTGTACTATGAGGGACATTTGATGTGGAGTTCAAAGCATTTCCAAACAAACCTGTGCCAGAAGAAGGGATGTAAAAAAGTCCCACAACATGATGCCTGTTTTTCTTGGTAGCTAAGGACAGAAATGACAGCGATTTATGACACTTCTGAAAACCAGTTGAGCCCCAGGACTGCCAAATTAGAATAATGTGCACAGAGAAGCTCTCAAAACAATGTCGTGTGTTTTCCCTCTGTGTGAGTCAGAGCTCCACTTGAGAGCCTCCAGCTACTCAAAAACTTGCCTGCTTTTCTCTCTCAGCAAGTTCAGGGGGTGCTGCCGGCTCCAGAAATTCGATTATGGCCATCTGATGTTTTACTTAAAACCCAGTTCCTACTGGCTTGTGACCACGTGAGAACCTCAGCTTCCGTTTAGAGAAAAAATGAAGATTCTGGCCATCAAAAGGCAGGATTTAAGGGCAAGTGGGACATAAACACACACAACCATCTCACAAAATGAAGAGGAGAAGGAGGAACATTCTTTGCTGGATGTCCTACAAACATCTACCAGAGTAATTCTGCTGTAATTGGTTTTGCCCTGGGAAAAACTCATGTTGGCTCCAAATAGTGCACTGAAAAAACATTGATTTCAAGTTTTTGTTTGTAATGACAAGAATAGGTTGTGAATGGGACAATGAGATTTTCATCACTATTTTTATCTTTTAAAGAAGACGTCACTTTGGTATTTTTAGTTGTTTAATATGAAACTTTCTGGAGAATTTTCAGAGAAATGCCTTTCATTGGAAAGTATCTGCAGGATCAAAATCCTCTACAGGGGACAACATTTTTCTGAAATGAAAGCAAACTCAGAGAATTTTTTACACAATTAAGAGTTTATTATAAGTATCTATCAAAAGAGAGTGTCTTTTCTTTTTCAGTGAAGAAGTCCTCTATGCTTAACATTTTGTTAAGGTTGTGCAGAAAAATGAAATCATTCAAGTCTACCAGCACAGCAGGTTCTTCTGAACTGGAACTGGAAAAAATCAAAGAGAGTGTGATATTGTGCCCCCTCAATTGTGATGAAGAACCAGGTGGATGCTGAAGACAGTAAATTTAAGCCAAAATATTCATGTGACCATTTAGAATCCTCTGAAATGAAATATACTTAGACAAGCAGCATATGAAGGGGAGAAAAAGCTGATTTTGCAGTTGTTCCTAATATTATTGCAGCAGTGACAAAGCAAGGCTGTGCCTTGTGGTGTGAGGGCATTGCCTTGCTGAAAATCCAGCACCTTTGCATTCCAGGCACCCTCAGTGCCTTGCAGATGTGGATGCAGTGCTGACCAGCAGGGACTGATCAATCATTTATGGATAGGCTGGCTGCTCTCTGTGAAGCCACGGTGACTTGGAGAAGTGACTCAAGTGCAGCTCTTTGGCACAGCTCTTTGGTAGATGCCCAGATAAGAGGATGCTGAGGTGTCTCTGCTGACAGCAGGTGCAGTTGGACGTGGTGAAAGGCTGCAGAGGGTGACAACCTCTGATGGGACCTGTGCCAGGCAGGGCTTCTGAGGTGGCAGGAGACGTGGGACAGCAGGGTGAGACAGGGAGGGCTGTGCATCCAGATTGTCAGAATGGCTGGGCATGGAGAGAAAGTAGAGAGCAAGGTTAGCATGTGTGTTTTGAATGAGCAATTGCCAAATCCTTGGAGGGCTGATGATAGGGCAGGTTGACTGAGGAGTGGGGAGCTCTGCCCCATCACATGCTGGGAGCACAGGAGAAGAGGCTGTGGCACATCACCAGGCACTGCTGGGTTGAGTTTTTATTGCTCACCCCTTCAAAGGCAAGTATTTCAAATAATGTCTGTCAGTAGGAAAAAGGTAAACTGGATTTGTTAAATAAACTCTCTGACCAGTGCTAACAGCAGTATTGGCTTGCTGTGTATTTCTTTGCAGTATATATTTTTTTTTAATTAAAAAGCCTGAGGCCTCTATTTGAAGTCAAGTGAGGGTTTTGAACAATATATCTTTTGTCTTACAGTTGACTGTCAATAAAGGAGGGAATTAGAGTTAATGAATCAATATTAGCTCCCACCAAACCAGAGCAAAGTTACCCAGGCAGGCAACAGGGAAAAAATCTGTCATACCACTGAAAAGCCTGAGAAACACAAATGAGGAGTCTCCAGTTCTGATAAGCCATCTTCTCTCTTAAATTTCACAAGTGCTTCAGTATTATTTCATATCTTAGTTTTACATGCATTTCATGTGAAATGTGGTTTCATAATGCGGAAAGCCTTAAGGGCTACTAAGATGTGACACCATCAGGAAGGTTTATTGATAAATAACCTTGTGCTGGTGAAAGCAATGACACCCCCATTTGGTAACATTTTCAGTGTTCAGTGCTGCAGCCTTTAGTTAGAAATCATCCCTGTTCCTTTCCTGAACCTGCCTTCAACAAGGCTGAATGTCAAGATACTGGGAGGAGATTTGAAAACCAGTGGTTGACATTAATCAGAACCATTTAAGAGTAATGAAAACATTTTTTCATCTTTATGATGTTTAACAAGACCTCCCAGAGCAATGCTTATTGCTCCTCTCTTTTTAAATTTTGATAGACCAGATATATCAAATGAGTCATAGAACCACAGGATAGACCAGGTTGGAAATCCCTTTTGTGGGAAAGCAGCATCAAGGAGACTATCCAGCACCTTGTCCAATCCCATCTTGAAAACATCCAGAGATGGAGACCCCACCATGTCTGTAGGGAGTTTGTTCCAGTGTTTTATTGTTCTCTCAGTGAAAAAATTATGTCTTATTTCAAGATTAAATGGTTGCTGTTTCTCATTTAAATAATTTAAGAAAGATAGATAACACAAGGAAGACCTTTAGATGTTCCTTTTATTTTCTTTAAGTGCTTAAACCATTAAAGTGGTTCACCGTTTAAAGCTTTAGTTTTATCACATAAATTTAAATGCACTACAATCACACTTTTCAACCTGCAAGTAAGTGATAGATAAATTACCCTCCAGAATTTGGGCTCTGGAGTTTTCCCCATTTTTTGTCTCATGGTCTCACAGTGAGAACATAAGAAAGGTGACTGCTGGTGGTGTCAGGGCAGGTACAAGGAGTGTAAAGAAGCGTGGGCATGGATGGCTGAGACTCTTGCAGTTTGCCATTAATAATCAGCTCCTTTACCAGATATGCCTTTGTTTTATGGCATGATTACAATCTTAACACCTTAATATGTGTCTCCAGGTATGCACACATCCTCTGAGCTGGTGTTTGCTTGTGCTTTCTTCCCAGGTGTTTTGATATGCAGGAAACTTATGCCCCTTCCTTTCAGTCATTACACTTTTCTCCTACTCTCATGTGCACTTAAATGAAACCATGGTTTTCCAATTCTCTGTCTCCTGAGTCTTCTGCCTTCAGCCTTTTTTTCCTACAGCTTCTCCATGTCCCCTCCCACAGCTGCTTTTCCCCTCTTTCCACGCTCCCAGGCTGCTGAAATCACTGCATCTGTCTGCTGCCTTTCACCCTGCCACTGCTCCCATCCTGCTGCAGGTGTGGTTCCCACACCTGGCTCCTCCCCTCTGTCACACCCATGAGTCTTCCTCTCTGTTCTACCCTCTGTGTTTCTAACAAGAGGTGACTGCACAGTCATTTTCCTCCCCAGCTCTGCACCAAGGCTTAGGATGTATTTTCAATCTGCAGCCTAAAGCCAATTTAATAATCTGCTTCTCTGTCTTCAGTTCCCCTGCTCTGTGCCCATCTCTCGATGTGCTAAGCGGTCTGATGACAATGTCTTTGTTTTGCTTCATTTTTAATTCCTGAGGTGAATTTTCCACACCTGATTGATGCTGCAGTGGCACAACAGTCCCACAACAGCAAAGGGAGCAGTGGCAGCCTTTGGGGCTGGAAGGTGGGGCACGGGTGGGTTCGCCTGTTTCTGTCACACACACTGGCTTTGTTGGACTGTGAAAAGCCTCTCTCAAAGCAAGAAGCAGGAAGGTGAATGGCTGGCTGCAGATTTTTCCAGCAGAAAAGATCCTCAGTTCCTTGGTGGAAGCACCGAGATATGGATAATCTGGAGGAGATTGGAGGAGGGAGTGGAAATGGAGTGGAACTTCTCACTGCTGCCTGTCCAAAAGAACTCCACAGCAGTTTAGGTTCTCTTTATTGGTTTGGTGGTTTGTCATTAATGCTTCAAAGCAAAGGAAAAAGGCAGAAAAAATAGTGTTATTTGAGACCATTGCTGATTTTTGAAATATCAGGCTAAAGAAAGTGAGGGCTGTATTAACCAATTGCTTTTCAGAATGGGAATGTAGATGAACTTTATTATCTATAATATAATTCAAGTTAATGGTTATACATTTTTTGTGTATTTCTATTAGTAAATAAAATATTTTTTGACATGGAAAAATGTAGTAATACACAGTGAAACTTTGCTGCTTTTGAAATAGCTTTTTCAATGTACCATACTTTTCCTTGTTTGTCACAGTTCAAGAGTATGTTCTGTTTAGTACAGAATCCTTCAGATTAATTTTAATTAATGGGTTGTGAGCCTTTCAAATAAAACCCATTACATTTGTTATTACCTTTTAAAACAGAATTAAGTCATTTGCCCCAGTCATGGAAAATGTGAGCTTATCTTGAATGTAAATTAACTGCAGTAGTAAATAGCTCTGTCTGTGTGTGTTTCCTTATGTGGGCTCACGTGCTTTTAGCTTTAATTAAGGACACTAATTTTACTTTTGGAGAATTATAAATTCCATGAGTCAGAACGTTAAGTGGTTAGCATTAAGATATGTGAGTTACTATTCTATTTGGAAAAGAGAATTGCATAGCTGATCTTTTCTCACATGAAATCTTCATGCTCCCAGTTGAAATGTTTGCAGCCTTTGTTCAGGTAGTATTCTTTACACTGAATAACTGCTGTTATGACCATTTTCCTAAATTATTGTACATTATATTCAGTTATTTCCTGCTCCAAATGCAGTGTATGACATTAGATCAGTGACAACAGCAAACTGTGGGGGGAGAAGTCCCGATTTGGCTGTGTCAGTGGGAGCTGTTGCACTGCTGGGTGTGTACAACATTCACCATGGAATTTCTGTGGCTTTCACTGAGAAAGCACTGCCACCTTTGGCATCTCTGGGTTAGCCAGAAGGATGACTTTAATTTCTTTGAAGCCCCAATTTAACCAAAACAGCGAGTAACAATCACTTGGGCGTTACCAACTTCCTCATCTGGGATTCTGCAGCACATTGTGTAGAAATTTTAGCTGTATGGGTTTACTTAAGGGAGCTACCTCTTCCTTTCATGACACACTCACAAAGGGTGACATCATTGTGAGAAGGGGCACTTTTTTTGTAAAGGAAGCAGGATTCTTGAAAGGGAAAAAACTACTCATCATTCCAAATTGCTCTGAAGGTCAGCAGTCGTGTCGCTGCCACAGCCAACCTTTCTGCTGAGACAATCCTGCCTCACTTGTGAGCAGCAGCTCCCAGCTCTGCAAAGTTATTGAAAATCAGGGCAAAATCAAACTGCAGAAAAGCCAGCAGCCTGCTCATTAAGCTTTCACATGTCTCTTCATCCTCATTATTCCAAAGGCCTTTATGTTATTTTGAGATGACTTTTAAGGCAAGCTAACTAATGTGGGTTAGGTAGTGGTTATAATTTCTTACTAAAATCTGTTCAGTGATGTTATTCTGGGGTTATTTTAATGAGAGTTGGACATAAAATATGTCTTGGCTGACATTACTGAACTGCATCACACCAAATCACAATTCCTACATAATGCCTTTTGAAAGGCATCCTTCTTCAATTTTTAGAATTATAGCAATAAAATTGTACATTTCTTGTTTAATTACCAGTAAGCCTATGGATTAAAGATAGATCTATCTGCCCACTCTTATTCTGCTGTGTCCATGCAAAGTATAAGTTTAAATCAGTGTTTTTCTGGAGCTGGCAGCCACCAGATATCTAGTAATCTCTTACTTGCACACACCACCCAAATTTTACCCAGCTGCCTGCATAAACCAGCTGAAGGAAGAGAAGCAGAATCTTTTATAAACCTTTATATTTTTGGCAGCAGAATTGCTGTCTTGTTATGCTAGGTTTCACATCTAGGCTGTATTGAGGCAAAATTGGGAAGTAGAGGAAAATATGGAGAAAGTAAATTAACTCTGAAATCTTGGCTTTTATGATGAGTTATGTAAATGATGTTAGGGATGTTTTTGGTGTCATCACAGTGACACTAAAGAATACAAATGAAGGAAAAATAAATCAGTATGAGTGCAGGATAATTTGCACACTCCAGTTCTGCATTCATTACCACCTCTGGGTTATGATTCAAAGCTGCCTGTATCATACTGATGGTTTGAGGAGATGCTGTCACCGTAAAACTTATCCTTATTTCTTTTTCTCTCTTCCTTCTGCAGACAGACAAAACAGCCTTCTCTGCCCCAACATTTGCTGTTTTCACCTTGTTCTTAGGCAGATTTTAGGAGTCTTTTTAGGCTGAGATCGTATAAACACATATCAGTGTTGACATAATTAATTATATTTACACTGAGTGCAAAACAAAATCTCTCATGTCTTCTTCTGGCCAAGCCAGGATTCCAGGCTCTCTGCTTTGTGCCCAGGCTGAGGCAAAGTTACAGCAGTGGATGTAAAAGTGAGATAATCACTTATGTTAGGACAGGAGAGAACGGAAGCTACAGTCTCCAAAGCAAACCATATTTATGGTGTGACTGTTCCTTCAGATTTCTGAGCAAGATTTCTGAACATTTTTAACCTCCCCAATACTTTATCCTTCTCACTTTGCCCTGGCAGGTGTACATATTCCCTGTCCATGCTGAGCCATTCTTTAAAAATGCTCCATATTTTAAAACATTTACAGTTTTACATGGTCCCACTGGAAAAAAAATTAAAAAAAATTCTGGCAAACTGAACATATGCGAGAGAGCACAAGCAATTGCTGTGGAAAATGCTGGCTGATATCTGGATCACTGGGATGAAATTCCAATGTAGAAGTGTGCTGAATAGACAAGGCAGAGAAAGAGGTTGTGCCATTTCAAGGTTTTCTTCTGAGGTTACCACAGGGGAGCCAGGTGTGCTCCAGATAGTGCTACAAATGAGAAGTTAGGAGTCCTACTGCTTGCTTACTACTCTCAGATAATGTCTAAATTACATTTTGAATGGTTTATATTAAGAGAAATATTTCATGCACCTTTACAAACCTGCCAAAGGAAACATTCCCAAAACAGGAAATGTATCAGTGAGAGGAACCTCTGCAGGAAAAAATCAGGTTTCCACGGTCCTTTCCCCTCTGAGTGGGGTGGCAGAGGACCTGTAAGAGGGACACCAGGTACAGAGTGTGTGGCACACTGCTGCATGTTCTTCTTGTGGGAGCAGCAATTCAGGGCCCCCACCTCCAACACCCAAATGTAAGTAACAGATTCTGTGGGCAGACAAAAATAGAAGCACACTCACAAGCTGGCAGGAGCATCTCTTGAGTTGCAGTGAATGCCTCAGTATTGCAGTTATGGCTTTTAATCAAAATTAGTTGTTGGTTTTGGTTTGGTTTTGTTTGGTTTTTTTCCTGAAAGGCTGCCTTTACTTACACTATTTGAAATGGATGTAGAGTTTGGAACTGAAGCACATGTAAATATTAAACATAATTATCTTCAAGCCTCCATTTTCAAAAACGGTAAGATACAGCTTCATAGCAAAGCAAGTCAAGGCTATGGAAAATATTTTAATGACATTGGCTCAGAAAAAAGCTTTCTTTGAAGGGCACTAAAGGAACTTTTCTGTTAAATACCTGGAGATGCAATTCACCCCATTACCAGTGCTGTAGCAAATTACTTGAAATGCCAATGGTTTATGGTATTTATTGAATAATTTTACATTATTTTCATTCAAAGGCATCTGTAAAGCATACCATTTTCAAATCAAATAAGAGTCTTGAACTTTGCCATGTCTGGGGGTGGAAGCCAGGATATGATGCACTCACTGCAAACCCTACTA
>VYZP01041224.1:0-44446 GCA_013400635.1 Hypocryptadius cinnamomeus
ACTGCTCGGCGGAGGGGCAGCGCGGCGGGCGGGCGGGAGCTCCCAGCGAGGCCGGGGTCGCCGCCTCTCCCGCCGCAGCCTCCGCAGGGGCGGCAGCCGCGCTCCGGCCCTTCGCAGCCCGCCGCGGGGCGGAACCCCCCGAGCGAGGCGCTCCGTGTTGACCCAAGTGCTTGTTTATTTATCAAAGCGCGAAAATGTCGGCTCTCCTGACAGGTAAGCTGACGCGCTTTGTTTTTCTCGGCCCCTCCGCCGCGCGTACGCGGGGCTGCGCTGTGTTTTGGGTCCGCGCTCCCGGTGGCTCGGGGGCAGCCGCCGGGCTGCGATGTGCCCGGGCTGCCCCGGAGCCCTGTCCGTGATCCGGCGGCGGGGCCGGCCCGACCCGGCTCGGTTCGGTTCGGCTGTGCGGGACCGGGCGGCGGGGCTGCGCCCAGGGCTGTGCGCGGCCAGGGGCTGCGGGCTCCTGCGGGACCTCGCCAGCACACATCTCCCCTGTCCGCTAAACCGGCTGGTAAAGTTGCGGGAGGATGCATGCCGAGGTTGAACGTCTTCACTTTTTAACTCTTTTTTCGTTATTTTCCTTTTTTTTAATTTCTTGTTTTTTTTTTTCCTGAGGCTTGAGTGTGTTTTTGGCGTTTTTTGATCCCGGTAGGCTCCGGCGCTCTCCTTTACTCCTCTCCGCGTGTGAGCGTTTGTGTGTACGTGGTCTGAGTTTCGGATTCCCTGTGAAACAGGCAACCAGCCCGCAAGGGGTCATTTTGGGAAGAAAAATTACTTTGGTGCATTGCTGTTGCAGTTTTCTTTCCCTGTTTTCCTATATTCCTCGTGGTGCGGGTGTGCTTTTTTTTGCAATGAAATACGTGCCTATAGGGTTCCTTAATATAAATCCATGCAGGCCTATCAACAAATGGAATGCTGCCTGCGGAAGGAACACGAGTAGGTAGTTTGCTATACAAACTTGGGTGTTGCAGGCAACTGAGGGCCTTGGCAGGCTCTGGGAAATCACTGTCCACCACACAGTGCATGTCCAGGGCTGGACAATGCTGGCTGTGTGAAGGCATCACCTGTCTACAAATGCCCTGTGACACCTAGGCAGAAAGCAGGAAGCTGGGGGAGGAAAGTGTTGCCAGCAGGTTGCTCAACCGGCCGCTCTGAAAGTTATCAAGATAAGCGCTTGTGAAGTTGATTAGGAAAATATATTGCTAATTGTTCTTTTTAAATGGAATTGGCTTATCTCAGACTACTGCTGAAGGTAGCCATCTTGCAGAGAAGTGCTGTTATTTCTGAAACGGAAAGCTGTAGAAACCTGTGTAATGATCATAATTGGTTTGTAAAATGTTACCAGAGATTCGACAATCCTGAAAGCCTTACAAAAAACCCCAAACCGTCCAGTGTTTAGATACTCTTTTGTCAGGCCAATAGTACTAAAACATGTCATGTCAAGTAATATTTTTAGCATGAGGATCATCTGCTAAACTGGGAAATTCAGCTGTGTCTGACTGTAACACCTAAATTCTTGGTGTGTGCTGCTGGCAGGAGCAGCTTCCTAGGTTGCAAATTTCTAAGTTAGCTCAAGCTAATGTGCTCATCTGTCAAGAAGAGTCAGGGCATAAAGGTTCCACTTCACGTGTGCTTCAGTCCAGCATGTGTTGGCAAATTTTGTCTCTAGTAGTAGGAAAATGTTTGTAGAGCCTGAGTGGGTATGTTCAGTTCTAAAATTCAAAGTAGTATTTGTTAGCATTGCACATTATAGTGTGGATATTTAAAGAGACAGACTTTCATCCCTGCCAGAGATAAAAATTGCCTTGAACTTTAAGCGGAATCATTGGAAGTTAAGGCATTCACTCTGTACCCTGAGCACAGAGTTCAAGGGTAGAGCATGTAAAGTTTAGCTGAGTGTTGTAACTTACTGGCCACCCTTCTTGGTTTTTATGCATTACTCTGGCTCCAGGGAGACCTCAATAATTTTCTGCTGTAGGTCTTTCTGTATACTTACTTGGATTGCAAAAGTAATCACAATTCATAACCCTCAGCCTAAGAGATTCCCTACTTTTTCATGAGAGTTCTTGCTTGACTTGTCCCACAACTCCCTCCTGTGCTGCCTCCTTGTACACATAGTACCAAGGCAGTGAAGTTCTTTTCTGAGTGGATTAAAGAACAAAATTGATTAATCTTAACATTTTCTCTGCTTTTAATGTAGAATAAGTGGAAGGACAGCAGAAAGGAAATATGTGCAAGTCCCTCAGTAAGAGGTGACCACTGTTCTGTTCTTGTGCAGTTTTCCTGAGGAGATCTGCCCCTTGTATTGTTTCTGGTAGTGTACAAAGTCCTCCTTTCTATTAGCTTGCTCTGATATACCATGATTTGTTTTTTCACATATCAGTTATAAAATTAGGCATCATAAACCTGCCAGTACTCTTCTGTGTGCTGTTGCTTGTGCTGTGAGGGCAGGGGCCAGGTTAGCAGTCAGAGCAGAGCACAAAAGCCTGCTAGAAATAACAGTGGGTGGGGGCAGGAGGGTTGGAGTGAAATTATGCATCAAACACCACCATGAACTTGACTGAAGTGCTGTCCTGTCTCTGCTGCTTGGGGGAGCACTTTCTACCAAAGGCATTAACGTGAGATATCCTGTGTGATTGCTTTTGCAAAGCCTGGTGTTCTCCGAAGTCTCAGCTATGTGGTCATGCTCTTCTGGTCTGTGCTCATTTCCTGTGTGGGCAGGTCCCTTAAGAGTCTTCCACTACTTTATCCCACCCTTTCCGTACGTCTGATGAGTGTTCAAGAACACTGATTTCATAAAAGTGGGCTTAGGCTGAAATACGAGGCATTGGTTGCGAAATAGCTTGGAAGAGGCTTTCTTTTTAACATAATTTGGGATTTTATGGCCACGTGTATCCTTGGAAATCTCTTCCTGGGATTATCCAGCACCCCAGCCTCCCATCTGATTTTTAGAGGCACAGTAACTACTTTTCATTATGTCCTTAGGGAATTTTAGCCTGCAGGGAAGAACAGTTTTCACATATGTAGTTGCACTGGCCTTTCAACTTCCTTGTTGCTGCTGGGTGGAAAGGGAAATCAGTCTTCACCCAGGCTGTTAAATTCAGCTGTAGTTTGTGTTGAAGGACTGCAGTTGTCTTTCTGCCAGCCGTAGGCTGAGTTGTGTGAATACTGAATACCAGCTCCTTCCAAAAACTCTGAGGGGCAGCAGGAGCAGCGAAAGCCACCTTCACTCACATCATGCACCAATACTGCTTTGGGGAGCCTTTACAGAGTGCAGCCCAAGTCCTGGTGGTCATTTCCAAGATAAATGCTCAAAGCCTCTGCCTCACAGTGGCATGTCAGGAGTAGAAGAGCTGTAGCTTGCTGTTGCTCTTGGCTCTGAGTTACAGTATTCACATTCTTACCTATGCAGAATAGATACTTTTCTCACACCAGGCAAGCGCGTGTTTTTGTGGACTCCAGCCATATCCTTCCTCTCTCTTTCCCTGTAATAATAATAATTGGACTAACAGCACTAGCCATGCTCTGCCTGAGCAGCTGTGTCCTGACACATTGGGTCTGGATGAGGCTGAGGGGTCGCAGTAGTTGATAAATGTTAAATGCAAAGCCTGAATATCCCTCACTGCTGCTGAAGGGTATGGCAGTGGCAGCTTTGGCAGGCTGGGGTTCTGTAAGAGCTGTCCCATCCAGCTGCTGCTCTGTGTGCCTCATGCCTGGTATTGGGAAAAGCAACAGGTCTGCTTTGCTTTCCTGCGAGGATGTTTGGGATCAAACACATTTGTTCATTCAGTTTGTGAAGAAATTAGAGTATTCCAGAAAAAAAAAAAAGACCCCTAAACTAGGACATTGTCACATATTTACTTTTATGATCCCTTTTTATCTCTATTTGTTAGTGATGTTGCTTAGTCTCTAAGTGATTTTTTTCTTGTAGATTCAAGTCTTTTGGCTAATGTGAGCAGAACAAGCTTTTCCTACTTACATGGCAGCCTGGGAAGGCTGGCTGTGCCTCCCTCAGCCCCAGTGTGTTCCACAGCATCACTGAACTCTCTGCTGAGACTTGGGATTTGCAGAGTTCCTTACAAGATGTGTTGCATCACACTGGGAGGTTCAGATGTTTTACAGACCAGCCAGAAATGAGACATGGCCACTGTTGTTGTTGTTGTAGCAGAAGTGGTGTATTATAACATGTTGCAGGGAGGATTGGAAACATGTGAAAGCATCTCCTGGCAGTTGTTTTGGTGTGCATCACCCCAAAGGGAGGGAATGAAGGGGGTACTTGTAGCAGTTTGGTATTAAGCATGAAGCTGGTACAGACCTCCTTGTTTTTCTGTAGGAAAAAGTGCTTCCTGGTGGAGAGCTGTCTGTGTTGTCACACGTTTGACCCGGAAAGATATGCCTAACAGGCATTCAACTCTTACCTGCTTTTACTACTAAATGAAGCATTTGATTTAAAAAAGGACCTATTGTTCAGTGTACTGTTCATCTTGAGCTGGCGTTTTCCCATGTTGCACCACACATACTATGTGCACTGCAGCACTTGTCTGTCTTTTTTTTTTTTTTTTTTTTTTTTTTTTTTCCTCCCTCCCCTACCTGCAAAACAGTGCAGTCAGGAAAATGGCTTCTGTGGGCTTCAAAGCAAGGATTAGATACTGTCACTGAGGCTGAGGCTGTGGAATACTTTGCTTAGAAAAATAAAATAAAATCAAAATTGCATTAAAATGAACCATTTTTGGCTTTCTTAGACATTCTCAATAGAAGAGCCTTTTAATGCATGTTCTCAATAAGTAGGCTTTAAATGCAGGTTCCTCTTCTAGCAATGTTTTCTGTCAGTGTCGCTCTGTTCACTTGTGAAGTTTCCTCCTGTCCCTTTTTTGCACTAGTATTCAGGGTGTTTCTAAAATCCAGCTATATTTGGCAATACATCACTCTCTGTGTTACAGGGAAGTGATCACTCAAGGGATTTGGCAGAAATTAAATTAACTGAGGTCTTTAGAGAACATACTCAGAATGTCTTTTGAGAATACACTCGCTTCCAATGCTTTCTGTTGGAAAATAAAGTCGTGTTCTCTCCTGGTTCTTTCTGCAGGGTGGACTTTATAGAATATTTGTGTATTTACTCTTTTTCACGTTTGTGGAGTTTATCACTCTCAAAAACAAAACAAATGCTGAAGTGATAGACAGCCCAATTTTCTAGGTTGCTTAGTAACTGAAATGCATGCTGTAGTGTGAAAATACTCATGACAAAGTAAGGGAATGTTTACTGGAACAAACAGAAGATCCTGTGAAAGTGCACTGTGTAAATAATTAAAGCTTATGTTTTTATTTGCTTGTGGAGCAGAGGGATACCTTCAATCACAGTATTCTACATAACTTTTCAGTAAGAAAATTCTTATTTTTCACACTTCTACTTGCTAAAGTGTGTTGATATGGCAGAATGTGACTTCTCTAGTAAAAAAGTGCAGTGCTGCAGATTTTTGGGTACTTCTTGAGATGGACTATTGGTCTTTTGGAGTACTTTTGAGTTTTGAAAGAAGGGTCATTATTCTTTGGCCCAGTTTAAGATCTGTTCCCCAAGTGACTAGGAACAAAAACTTTAGATTCCTGGAATGCTAGCACAGTGATAAAACAACACTGGATTTTATGAGTTTATCAGTCTTGTTTAAAGAAAATTGAAGGCTGTTTGTAGTCTAAATAAGTTAGTTTGGATTTTTCAAAAAATAATTCTCTTCTATTTTATTCAAGATTTCAGCAAAGCAATGTCTCAAGCTGGCTCCTCACAGTTTCAGGAAGTCATTCGGCAGGAGCTGGAGTATTCAATGAAAGTAGAACTCGATAAGATCCTTGCGACCGCGCACTCAAATGAGATAGAGGTAAGGAGCATGGAGTGGATGCTACTCAGAACACAAGAAATGGGGTGCAGGACACTGAGGCAAACCTCAGAAAGGAGAGAAATCACAGATTTCCAGGTCCTTATTTTTAGGATGTGCTCTGATCCTGTGTGGAAGAGTAGCCAGGATACAATGTCAGTAGGAGACTTTCGGTTCCCTCTAGGCTGGGTGACAGAGTTATTAAGTGTTTAATCATCTTGAGTTATTAAAGGTTCTGTGTAATCTTCAATGGGTTACAGAAAGGGAGGGTAAAGCTGTTATCTTAAATGTTGGGCCAAATTGTAATGGTTATGATTTTGACAAAAGACCTGTTGTGTATCCAAGTTAGTTTTGTACTCAGAGTTTTAGTGAAAATGAGCTTTTGGTAACTTCTGGAATTTTACCTAAACTTTAGCATGTCTACTTCAGCGCTAATGAAATTACTCTCGTGAGTAGACTGTACATCAATTTGTAGAAATGCTTCTGTGATTGAGTAGGTGTGCATTGAATACCAGCATTAACTAATGCATTTCTTCTTTGTAGCACACTAAAAAGGACCTGGAAGGATTTAAGAAGCTATTTCATAGATTCCTACAAGAAAAGGGACCATCTGTGGACTGGGGGAAGATTCAGAGACCTCCAGAAGATTCTGTAAGTTGTTATTAAGTGACAGTTTGTAAGGAAAATAAAACTGATAATTACTACTTAAGGCAAATAATGTATTCACCCATTGAATGGGTCTATCTGCCGTGGTTCTATAACACCATGTAGGACAAGACTTTGGGTTCTAACTGAGAAATAATTATTTGTTGACATATGTTGTATGTCTTCCTGAACATCAGGTTCTGCTTACCATATGTGTCAAGTTCTTTGGTATTATTTTGTTAGCTGCTCTGGGAGCAGGGGAACAAAATGGGACAGATGCCGCCTCACCATTTGGTGCCTTCTCTGGAGTAAACCTGTGTTAGAGGGGAAGTAGGGAGGACTTTTGTTGTTCCCATTTCCCTCCTGCCTGTAGAAGAGGGTTGCACATCTCAGATGAGACTGTTTCCAGCAATCCTTTATGTTTAATGGTTTGAAAGGGACATATGGCAGGTGGGCTGGGTAATAGAGCTCATTTAGCAACTTCTGTAACCTGCAGCAGCTCAGCAAAAGTGAGGGATCTGAAACAAGGAGTTGACTGTAGGGGGTTTTGGAGCCTGATTTTCTAATGTTGTCTATGTTGTTGTAACTTATAACCTGTAATTTGAGCTGCTGCTGAAAAAGCACTATGTATTTTTTCAGCAGTGTTTAGTACTGAAATAAATACTTCCTATTAAACCTAACCTCATTTTCCTGATTCATCAGTGGCCTTAGGCTGTCCTTTGACTCTTGTGTAACGAATGGTGTGGTTGTGCTACAAATTCTTGCTTTTCCCAGCCTAGTGATCTTGGCATATTGCAGGAGTTCTGTGTGCTCCCAGGCCTGTGGTTTCTCTGAGGCTCTCTGTGTGCCTCAATCGAGGCTCTGTTCCCCATGAAAGGCAGGCTGTCCAGTTACTTCCAGAACAGATGCAGGGCTGCTCTATAAAGCGTTGAAGAATGATGCTGTTTTAGAGCAAGTCTAGGGTTTTTCCAAGGTTGAGTGTTTTCTTTTAACTTCAAAAACATGTGATGTCTCTCTTTTCTGTACTGTAACAGTGAATGAAGTGTTGCTTTGGAGAGAGAAGTCTGCCCTCAATGAAGAGGCCAGGGTGGGAAATTGGAGTTCTAGATAAGATGACTTTCAAGGAAGGCTGAAGAAAAGGGGATTTCTTTCAGTGTGGGGGGATGATAGGTCTTTTAAATATGTAAGAAGGTAGTTAGGACAATCAAAGGAATGAACTGTTCCCTGTGCCAAGAGAAGGGATTAAATTACAGAAGTTTGATGCGAGTGAATGGCTGCTTTGTGAAGAGGAAGAGCTGTTGTCTATTTTTCAAGTTTTGCACACCTTCAATGGAAAAGCTTACAAGTTCTGTAAAGGTCTGAAAGTACCCAGGTACATCTGGAGCAGATGTCAAACTGTCAACTGGAGGTTGTGGTAAGGCTCTGAAATAGACTGGGGCATATTCCCAGGCATGGGGTATTCCCAGGCATGGCAAGCTGCTAAAAAAGAATGAACTTAAGGTCACAGAGGGCTGAGTGGAGAAGGGCAGAATTAGGAAGAGTATTTCTCTTATTTCCTTATGGCCTGTACTGCTCATTCTCAAATGTGTCCCTGTGCTATGTAGCAACTTTTGATGAGAGAGAGAAAATTAAGAATTCTGCAAAATCAGTGATCTGCAAAATCAGGTGACTTCTGGTCTGATGAGATGCATGCATGATGGGAAATGAAATTTTGCTTCCTAGCATGAACTCTAAATCAAGTAATCCTGCTTGTTGATAGGTGCCACAGAAGAGAGCTAGGGCAAAATATCTGCTAACAAATTTCCTTCCATGCCTTCCTCACTTCATAGTAAATACCCCTTTCTTTAGGGATACTTGGACTTCCTGATCTGGCAGGACAGGGGTTTGAGTGCTTATGAAAACTGAGAGTAAAGTTAAATTGCTTTTTTTTTTTCTCTTCTCCTTTTTGCTGACCATAAGATTTCTATCTCTCCCTGCTGTATCTACTCCTTCCTTTTTAATGCATCAGTCATGTCAGGGACATACTGTGGAAAATGAAAAGGGTTCCTCATAAGACACATTCCAAGGGACCTTCTCCAAAACTGTTCTTTACTGAGGAGTATGACTTATGGAATTATTAAATAAAAGTTGATTTCCTAAAGACCAGAATTTCAGAATTACTAGTCTAGCTAGTATGGGTGACAACAGTATGAGCTTTTAGAAGGGGTGAAGAGGGATAACTTCTGAAGGGCTGCAGTTCTTTGGGACAGGTATCCATCTGTGAACACATATTTTGTTTGAGTTCTTCAGTTCCAATTGAGTTTTCTTTTCCTAGCTATAAACCTCAGAGCATATTCTCCTCCTGCTCTTGTTAGAACAGCACAGGGTGTTCGCTGGTAATCTTGCAAGTGATTTATAATTGCAAGTGATTTATAGTTGCCTGTAGGGATGACCTTGTTTTATGAGGTGGTGGGATGCTTGGCTGCTTGGAGAATTTCACACTGCAAGGATCATGGCCTAGAAAGCACCAAATGCATTGCAGTGTGAATTTATTTGCCTGTGATTGTTTTGGAGAATTGCTTTGCTGCTGGGAATTCTGGCAAGTCTAATCTTCAGCTGATCCCTAGTAGAGCAAAAGCATATGTTGAGGTATCTGTGTGTCTCTGTGTGTATAAACACACAGACATACATGTGTATTTGTAAACAGAGGCACACCAAAAAATCTGCCAAAGTGTGGGTTTGTTGCTTTTTTATTTATTTAGCAGCTTCAAAAAGTCCATGAATAGTTTATTGGATTTATGGGCTTTGTCTTTTAGGTGGGGAAGAGCGTTTCAGGCTTTTGCCCAGTGCCAAGGGACAGTGCTGTTCAGAAGCAGAATTTCTGATGAGACTTCTGTAGGCCATCTAGTGTGTTATTTGTTGTATTTGTTCTCTGAATGTAGCTTCTGCTTCTTCCTGAAGACAAGTAAAGTCTCCTGTCAGCAAATTGAAACAGAAATTATTGCTTTGTAGTATTCCTGTTTTTCTCTGCAATGGGACATTTCATCCCTGACCTCCATGTTTTCAATGTAACAACTTATACTGGTGACAGTAACAGAAGATTGAACCCATTTCACACCACATTGGTAAACCTATGACTTGTTTTTTCCTTCCAGATGCTTTGCTTTCATATATCCAAAGGCTTACAGTGATAGCTTGCATAGTTAGGACCCATTAGTGTTACAGGCTCCAGAGAAGGAAGCACACTGAGAGTGCCAGTTAACAGGAGAGGAGGTAAAGAATGTGGACATGGCAAGTGTTACTGAATCCCCTCGATGTAGATTACAGCTATCTGTTTGTTTGAATTGGAAGCAATAGCAAAGTCCTGCTGGGGAACTGCAGTGATCAAGTTAACCTCAGAACAGCAGTGCAGAACCTCATCTGGGGTGTAAAGAGAGCATCTGAAGCAATGTGAGTGTGAAAGGAGCTTGTCTGTTCGAGCCTTTGTTTTTTTCTTCCCCAGTGGTTGGATTCCTGTCTGCTGCTCAGGTTGTCACCTCAGTGAGCTATATCATGAAGGAAAAGAATGAATGTTATGCCCTTACTCAAAAGCTAAATATCTTCTTCAACTTTGGTAACAAGTTTTAAGAGTTCATAGAATCGTGGAATGGTTTGGACAGGATCTTAAAAATTGTCTTGTTCCACCCCCCTGCCCTGTGCAGGGACATCTTCCACTAGACCAGACTGCTCCAAGCCCTATTGAACTTGGCCTTGAACATCTCCAGGGATGGGACAGCCACAGCTTCTCTGTCTGGCCTGTTCCTCTGCTTTACCACCCTCAGAGTAAAGAACTTCTTCCTAAGATCTGATATAAATCTCTCTTCTTGTAGTTGGAAACTATTCCCCTTCTCCTATCTGTATCAGCCTGTGTATGAAGTCTTTCTTCCTCTGTAAGCCCCTCTAGGTGCTGGAAGGCTGCTGTAAGGTCTCCCAAAGCCTCCTCTTCTCCAGGCTGACCACCCCCAGCTCTCCTCACCCTGACCTCACAGGAGGGCTGTTCTCTCTCCGATCACTCTCTCTCTGTGGCTCTCCTCTGCACTGCTCTAACAGGTCCACAGATTTCCTGTGCTGAGGACTCCAGATCTGGGTGCAGCACTGCAGGTGGGGTCTCACGAGGGCAGAGACCTCTTGATGTGGTGCTATTTCTAGAAGTGTCCCTTGGTGCTGAGTAAATGTTTCCTCAAACTGTAAGTACATATTAACTAATAGGGGCGTCCTCCTTTCCGGTCTGCCCACGATGACAGCCCTGATGCTCATTTTGTCTGTCTCTGACAAACTCTTGCAAGCCTCATTGCAGTAGGAGTAGGCTGCTGGAATATGTTAGTCAAACTCCCAACATTGCCTCATCCAGGCTGTTCCAAGAAATCACTTCTGTGACATTGGCTGCAAAACAAAAGAAGCTGCATATGTCATCTTAGAGCAGTCCCAAACCAGGGCTGCCAGACATGTCTCAAGTGAGTAACACTGCAGCCATGCATCTGTAAGACATGTCATTCCTGCCCCTGGTTTTTCTTGGTTTTTCCCCATCAGCACTTATTTGTCAAGCACACAGTTCCAAACCCTTAGAGCAAGAATTGATTTTTATTGCTGTGGAGTGCTTCTCCAATTGTGTATAGGCTTGTAGGTGATGAGGTATTTGTGCCTATTAGTGCCTGCACATGGCTGGAACTGCTGGATTGATAGCACTGGCATCCAGCAGTCCTGGTGCTGCAACCTTCCTGCTGGAACTTGACTTTTTGACATTTGTTATTCTCTGAATTAAAAATCCCTTCAAGATCCAGGGCTTTATTGCCAAGTTGATGTTTCCAATGCCTGTGCCAGAAGAAACTGTGACATTTAGTGAGGCTGAGTCATAAATTTGTGTTGTAACTGGTGCAACATCCAGTGAACTGAGTCCTTGATGGAACTGTTACCTTCTCCAGCAATTCTACTCTGAACGTTCTGCAAAAGCTGGTTTCAGGCATGATAGTGAAAGCATCAAAAGGTAGTTGGCACCCTAGCAAAAGCAAATGATTTTCGAGGCAGTCTGGCCCTGAACTGAGTGTCAGACTTTCTGCTTTTTGTGAGTGATGCAAGAAGAACATAGTGAGACTTAAAGGTTGAGATAATTTTTTCGGGTGTTCAGACAGTGTCAGAACATCATGAATGTGACTCACATCCCATCCAGCTAAAGCTGAGATGTTTTTAATCCATGTAAAAGTCTAATGCAGGGTGTTACTGACCTTGGAGTGGATGGAAGCAGTAAGTCTGAGTGTAAGTCTCTGTAGATCCTGCTGGTAGCAGGATGTTCATTGAGCTTCCTCATGTACCTCCAAGACATTAAACCCAGGATTTATCATCCCATTGTTAATGAGAAGAGCAGTTGTTTTTAAGGGTGTTTCAGCCTGAACATAATCTGTTGACAAAGCACAGCAAGAGTCCACTTTTTGTGCACTTCTGTTCCTGAAAAGTTCTTGGCAGTTTGGAATGAAGCTCCTGCCTGTGCCCTCATGAAATGACAGTGATTGTGGTGCTGCTTTCTGTCCCAGCCATGAGACCTCCACGTGGAGTTATCTTGCAATGCATCCTACAGGCTTTCCAGATGCCATGGGCACAATTTCCCTGCTGTGAGGGATCTGCCCTGATCTGCTGCCCGTGGTGTCCCGGAATGCTGGAATTGCACAAGCCGTCCTCTCTACCCCGCGTATCCCAGTAAGAAATATGACTCTTGTTCCAGGGCAGTGTGAATTTCCATGTGAACGCCAGCCCTTGCCCAAAGCAAACACAGCTCTGAAAACTACTCTGTATGTATTTGGTTTTGGAAACCAGCTGTGGATCTTACACACCCCTTATCAGAATTAAAATAATGTTCTAGCAGCTAGAATGCTACAGCCCTGGAACACCAGGGCTTTTCTTCAAAAGAAAATCTCTAGAAGGGCAGGCTAAAAGATAATTGTATTGATTCTGGTCTAACAGTTTTGGCATGATTCTTACTGTGGCATTGTTACCATTGTTTCTTTGACTTAGGTGCTTTTAGTTAGGGGGAAACAGTACCTAATGTGAGGCATACTGTCATTATGAGCCTGATTTTGCTCTCCATCACCAGCCCCAAATGTAGCCCAGACTCTTTTCTTAAACCTGTAGGAAACAGCTGTCAATGAGGTAGAAGGCTTCCTGTAAGGTCTGTTATGAGCTGGATGAACACATTCTGAAAAGAGCAGAATAAGAACTAGGAACTCTTCCACTCTGTATCATGCTGTCAGGAGAAATGAATTGTATCAGAGTAGTGGCTGGAATAAGAATCAGTGTAGACTGAGTTAAAGAACCAACATTTTCCCAAGAATGTTGCCTTTGACAACCTCAGAGGGAAAAAAAAAAAAGTCTATGAGTTTAAGCTGCTCAGGGAAGGAGAGTTATATGCTTTGCATGTAGAGCCTGGTTCTTAAATTGTGGCCTGACTGAAGGGGGAGAGGGACCATCCTGTGGGACAGTGACTTAGATGGTCTCCAAGGAAACCCCCATCCCTTCTGCAGGGCAGAAACAGAGTTGTGACAAGTGGTGTGACTGACTTCTCATCTGAATGAAGCTAATGGTGCCTGGTGTCACAAAGTCTGTAGAACCTCTTGAGAAAAGAGTTTATTATAGTAACAAACCAGGTTATTTGTATCATAACAAAACAGTTATTGTAGACTCACTTTGCAGATGTTCTTTAGTGTCATAAGGCATGTGAATAAATGTGGGTTTTATCACCAGATTGTATGTTTTGAAATTTTTTAGAGAAAGCAATTTCTTTCTGAATATCTGACTGCTGGGTTTGTGGTTTTTTTTTAATGTTCATTTGTTTTCCTAGATCCAGCCCTATGAGAAGATCAAGGCCAGAGGCCTGCCTGATAACATTGCTTCTGTCTTGAACAAGCTGGTGGTGGTGAAGCTCAATGGTGGCTTGGGCACGAGCATGGGCTGCAAAGGCCCCAAGAGCCTCATCGGGGTGCGGAACGAGAACACCTTCCTGGACCTGACAGTGCAGCAGATCGAGGTAATGTCTGAGGAGGCAGCACAACTGAGCTGCTCCTGCATAGCTTGTTAAGAGGGATCAAGTGGAGGCTTGCCAAAAGAAAGAGGAGAGGGAGACGAGGTCTGGTGCTGGGGTGAAGCAGAGAATTCCCTTGGGAAGAACAGACACGAGAGGGACGGTGCAGTCAGCAAATGAACTCTGTGCCCCTCACATGTGTGATCCAGCCTGTGCACACCAGCCTGGACAGGGGGATCGTGTCCAGGAACACAAGAGTCACACTGTAGAGCTTGTCTGGCCTGGATAACTCCTGGGCTTGTTTCCGACTCCTCCAGCTGCAAGTTTATCTTTTCAAAAAAGGGATTTTTTGTGTGTTAGAACAAAGCTTTTCACAGCAGCTCCAAGTTCCTTCATGCATTTAAACTTGCACTGGAAGAGATTGTTGGCATTTTCCTCTGAAGAAAGAAGAGCAAAAGAAAAGAACAGCTGCTGGTGTTGGGAGAGGACATTTTGGCTTATGTTTTTAATGCTGAATATTCCTCTTAGAGCGGATCATGAAGACAGTTATTAGAGTAGGAGGTGGGGTGTGCCTGCTCCCTGGTTTCTGGAGTGCCAACAGTTTTTGCCTCAGTGTGATGTTGTTTGGAGTGGCTCTCCCATGTGTGTTAGATGGTTCTATGGCAAACTCAAATTTACATCTAGCTGATGCAGCCCTTTCTCCAAAGCATCACTGTGGAAGTCTCTGACTCCACCAAAGTGTAATGACCCCAAATGCTCCAGCAGAGGAGGGTGAGGTGATACACAAAGCTTAAAATTCTCTCAAGGATCTTTCCCTTTTCCTCCTGCACCTTCTATTTTCAATGGAACTGCTCTGATCTCAGATTTTTTTTTTGCCTTTGTTGTGCACGTGGAAATGCTCTTATGTATTTCAGCTCCATGCTATAGATTCCCAAATAATTAACACGGTGACATTTCATTTATTATGTGCTCTTGATACAATTGTCCATCTCTGTCTGCTAAGAAAATGTGGAAGTGCTTCCTGTGCAGAGACAGTGTGGAAATGTCACCTTGACAGACTGCAATGATTTGATGGAAAACATGCCTGTAATCAACAGTAGCTAAAACTTAGTGATCATTTTGTGGCATTGTGGTTTCAAATTTTAGACCTCAATGCAGGCTTAAAAACAAAGATTCACTATTTAAAGATACGTTAATTAGTGTGGGTCTTACCTTTACAACTAACAAGGATTTATTTTCCTTTACCTGATTGATTATTCTTTCTGTAGCATAAGTGCATCTCTTTTTTTTTTTTCTCATGCATTCATTATTTCCAGTCTGTTTCACCTAATTTCTTTCTCCCAAAATCTCAGGTGTCAGGAGTTAAAGCTAATAATACATGCTGAATTTACCATTTATTTTCCATCTCAGCATTTAAACAAATCCTACAACACCGATGTTCCTCTGGTTCTCATGAATTCCTTCAACACAGACGATGACACAAAGAAAATCCTGCAGAAATACAGTCACAGCCGTGTGAAGATATATACTTTTAATCAAAGCAGGTATCAAAAGACTTCTCCACTTGGGGTAGGAGGAAACAGCTTTTTTCTCCATAGTCCCAATGGGGTGGATTTGAGCTTGAGGTGCTGGGGTAGCAATGGTGTCTTCTGTACCTGTGTTCAGTCTCTTTTGGGCCTTGTGCTGAGACTGAAACATCAGGGGGTTGGGCAGAGTCAAGGGCAATGTATTAAAATTGGGGAGAGGGAGTGTGTGGGCCCCAGTTTCTAAGAAATGTACAAATAGGGGTGTACTGGCTGCTGGCCCCTTGATTCCTGAATTTGCTGTTAGTATCCTCGGGCTCTGGAGGGAGACAGACCATGCTTCCTTATGAAGAACAACTCTAGTCCAGGTGGCTGTTGGGGTCAGAGGGGTGTTTGATATGCTCTGGACCTGCCTGTCAGAGGAAGGTTGGTTTGCAGTGTGGCCTGAGAACTTGCCTTTACACCCATGAGTAGATTGCATTCTGTAGCTTCTCAGTGACAGCTCAGCATGTAGGAGGGTCTTTCAGTTCAGAATACTCAGGAAAAGCACACCTCCAGAAGCCCATGGAGCCACACCTTAACTGTAATATTTTTATTTTATGCTAGTCTGACACTGGTGAGGATGTAACAAGACCCATTGTCATCACAGGTATCCCAGAATTAACAAGGAAACTCTGCTGCCAATAGCCAAGGATGTCTCTTACTCAGGAGAGAACACAGAGTGCTGGTACCCTCCAGGCCATGGAGACATCTACGCCAGCTTCTACAACTCTGGGCTGCTGGACAACCTCATTGCAGAGGGGAAGGAATATATTTTTGTGTCCAATATAGATAATTTGGGTGCCACTGTGGACCTTTACATTCTTAACCACCTCATGAACCCACCCAACGGAAAACGCTGTGAATTTGTCATGGAAGTCACAAACAAAACCCGGGCGGATGTGAAGGTAAAGGGAGATGGGTGAGAGTCTGAGTGTGTTGGTGGCCATCTCCAGCCTCCTCTGAATCCATGGATTCAGGCATACACCCAGTCTCCTCATAGCTATTTTAGGCACCATTTAACACATCAGCTCAGATCTAATTTGAGATGCACAAAATCAACAAGTTTAGGAAGTAGTAATTCATGGAACAGATTTGATCTGTGCTCTGGGCAGCAGCAGACGAGGACAGTCTGGGCTGGCCTGGGAGCAGGAGGGATTTGTGCAGGGTGCAGGTCACAATCTCTGCACCTTTCCAAACTGTCACCTACACTGGGGGCAGAAGCTTGAAGCTGGAAGCTTGAAAACAGCACTGAGGGCTGGGATGCAGCAGTTGTGTCTCACAGACACTTCCCAGCCCTGCATCGCACAGCTCTGTGGCACAGCTGCCCATCTGCTCCTGCCCCAGCCCCTGGCTTTGTACAAAGTCCAGGAGTGGCATTTCTCAGAGGTTTATGACGTGTATCATACTTGTAGCCTGCAGTCATTTGTCCTGCTACTGTGCTCTGCCTCTCTTCTTTTGTATGTGAGAATGAGGATTTGGATTTTCTCTGTATTCATTAGGGAAGCTCTGACTTAGTCCTATAAAAGCACAGCAATACACTGGAAGAATACTTAGATTTAATTTAGCTTTTGCTCCATCATCTAACAAAGTACTGCTGAGGGTGATTTTTGACAACAGCAGCATTTGCAAAATATTCTCAACAACCTTCATTAAAGGAATTTACTGTCTTGGAGTGCTGAAATATGATAGTTGGACAGTCCTGACTGTACTTTAAACATGCTCTATAATTAGTAACCTGGTAGCTGGTTACTAAAAACAAGAAATGTGTTTTCTCTGGGGTTCAACTTCAAATGCCAACAGACCAGTTCATCTTCCTGTTTTGAGGGGAGGATTTCTCTGGCTTCTCATGAACTTAAACCCTCTCACTTGCCCCTTGCAGGGTGGCACGCTGACGCAGTATGAGAACAAGCTGAGGCTGGTGGAGATAGCTCAGGTCCCTAAAGCACATGTGGATGAATTCAAGTCTGTGTCGAAATTCAAAATATTCAATACCAACAATTTGTGGATTGCTCTGTCTGCAATTAAAAGGCTGCAAGAGAAAAACGCCATTGACATGGAGATCATTGTTAACCCAAAGGTAATCAGCTGGCAAGGCTTTAGAGGACACTGACCCAAACAAACTTGTAGTTTCTGGGTGGGTAACAGGCACTGCTGCCTCACAGAGCCAGACTGGGGTTCCAGTTCTGAGTGCCAGGACCTGCTCCATGTGTTCACGTGAGTTTTCTCTTCCAGACTCTGGATGGAGGCTTGAATGTTATCCAGCTGGAGACCGCAGTTGGTGCTGCTATCAAGAGTTTTGAGAACTCTCTGGGGATAAACGTTCCTCGTAGTCGTTTCCTGCCTGTGAAGACCACCTCAGATCTCTTGCTCGTGATGTCCAATTTGTACAGCCTTAACGCGGGGTCTCTGACGATGAGCGAGAAGCGCGAATTCCCAACAGTGCCTCTTGTCAAACTGGGAAGCTCCTTCACAAAGGTAAACACCTGGTGTTCAGCTCTGAATGAAGATAACTGAGTGAAAACTGAGGTTTCCTTCATCTACCTCTGACACCTGGGCCTTCCCTTTTGCTCTTTGTGAAGGCTGTGAGAATACAGATATTTTCTGTGCATGTTGGGTGCTCCTGCAGCCCTCAGCTGAGCAAGGGGAGGTGAGCTGGCGGTGTGCGCTCCCCAGAGCTCTCCCAGCCCTGGTGGGCAGCCCCCCTATTGTTCCTCACACTTGTTTCTGAAAGAAATCACAATTACAAAGTAGCAACTATTATATTGATGCAGATGTAGGTTATAGGAAGGCTCCTGAAGAGTATTCAAGAGGCTCCTCCCATGCTTGTCTTAATCCACAGATGGCTTTAATACTGTTTCTTTTACTTTCTCTTTCCAAAAGGTTCAAGATTACCTGAGGAGGTTTGAAAGTATTCCAGATATGCTGGAGCTGGATCATCTCACGGTTTCCGGTGATGTTACATTTGGGAAGAATGTTTCATTAAAGGTGAGTGTGCGGTGGCGATGCTGCTGCAACAAACATGACTGATCTCTGCTCCTTGGCAATTGATCCTGAGGCAGTGCCTGTACACAGAGTGCATTAGGAGCACTCCTGGGAGTTGGGTAACTGGCCCAAAGATGGCAGAGGCCATGGCTGGACAGTGACCCTTGTGATGGAGTGTAGGATGTTGCTGCCAGAGCTGCTGCTCCATGCAGGCCCAGGCTGAGAGGAGGTTTATTTATGAACCTTGAAAGCACCACAGACGTCACATCTCTGTTCAAACACTGCTGCCACCTCTGTCCTTTGGCTCAGTCCCAACTCTCTTCCCAGGCTGGCCTTACCACCCCTTTTCAGGCCCTTTTGCATTGCTTTGGGGTTCACGATTTATTAGTAAATGGTGGAGCTGAGCAAGTTTGTTTCTCTCAAATTCTTCCTTTGGATCTTGCCAGTCCTGGCACCACCTGCAGTTCTCTAGGACAGTTTGGCAGCTGCCAGGGGTGGAAGGTGGTGCTGCATCATCTGGCACAGGCTCAGGTTGTGGGCTCTGAGCTGTCCCTCTGTCCCCACATTTGTTGTTCAGCTGGAACAGGAGCCTTCCTGGGACACACCCGGGGTGGGGGGGTGACATTTTTTCACTTCAAAGCAAGCAGACAAGAGCCCTTAAAGCAACCATGTCTTCAACTAAGTTACCAGTTCTGCTTGTAGGCTGATAGGATCTAGCATGGTAATTACAGAGGCTCCAGTAATGCTTGTTTAAAACCTTTGTTCTGGGGGAAAAGACCCCCAAATGTGTATGCCAAAACACCAATGCTGACACTTGACTGCTCCTCCAGACAATTTATTCCCTCCTTCCAAGCCAACAGGTAACAGGTTTCTGAACCCTTGTTTTCTTTTCTGTATCCCCAGGGAACAGTCATCATCATTGCAAACCATGGTGACAGGATTGACATCCCAGCTGGAGCTGTACTAGAGAACAAAATCGTATCTGGCAACCTGCGGATCCTGGACCACTGAGTCCAGGAGAGGGCACGGTCAGGGCTGGGGCTGCTGTGCCCAACCAGCCTCATCGAGGAAGAACCTTTTAAGCATTAGAAATCTAAGTACACAGAGGGCCTATGCTTTGTCATCTTCACAGTACCCTGCAGTATTAATTTAAAATTAATTTCTCTTGCTTATCTTTAAGCAGCCACATAAGCGCCATGGATGTGCGTAAGTAATGCTTCAGTCCTTAAAGAGATTCTGTAACTCAGTTAATATAACCTTGAAGTGCAATACTGTTTGTCTTGCGGGAAGATGGACAGATCCTCTTTGATAAGAAGTTCAGAGGCTCGCCTCGACCATTCAGTAGTTTTGAATTGCTTGTAACTGCAGAAATAAAGCTGTGAAGCGATACATGTGGGACAACATGGTTGGCAACTCCTGTGACGTTTTAGGAAGGCACAGTTGAAAACCAAAAGTTTCACTACTGCTAAACAGGCTCTTAAAACCCTGTATTTCATGTGCTCACAACCTGTAGCCCTTTTCAACCCCCCCAAACTACAAGTGGGATGTCCTATCCCAGTTGTATGCCGAAGTACTGGGGTAAGGCTGTCAATACCTCCATTTCCGTATTGTGAGAGTGGGAATCATCCGTGTTCCAAACTTGCCCAAAGAATCCAATACTTGAGAAAAATGCCTCAGTAGCCACGTGTGGTGTTTGCTTTTTCACATCCCATTTAAGACTGGATCTCCTGTTAATATCTTAATCTTTGATCTGCCCTCTTTTTTCAATAAATGGATCACGTTGACTACACCTATGTTCATATTGTCACAGCCATGTATGTTAATTTATCTTCTCTTGAGTTTCTAAATTTGTACAGGAATTGAAATCCCTGTCCTGATCACTATTGATTTCTTAATGTTTCTCTTGTATTTACATGCAGACAACTTTATTTTATAAGCTTAGTATAACACTGGTATGTATCATTAAAGAAGTTGGTCTTTAAAAACAACTGTGATTTTAGAGCTTTATTTTGACTGACAATGAATGACACGTGTTATGGGACCAGGTCAGCATGCCTGGCTGAGGGCACCACAGGCACACACACACACTGCAGCAGAGACCATTCCATCAGACATGATCATCCCAGGGTTAGGCACTCGACTGGGGTCGGGTACAGAGGGGTGAGGTGAGAAATGCAGGCACTTGTACTGAGTACTGGCAGCCTCCAGTCTGTTAAAGGTAGGATAAAAAACTCCAAAAGCCATGGATTTCAGCTGCACTCTCCTTAATGGTGCAGCCTTCTACAAGCAGCCTGAAAACTTAAAAATTCTTCCTGCCCTGTTCTTTGTGTCCCCGTCCCTCCCCTCTGGCAGAGGCATTGGGCAGCTGGAGGTAGCCATCCTTACACCAGCCTTTTTCCCACCTTCCAGTTCCCCCAGGAGCCCACTGCTACCCTGTCACTGCTAACGAGGGTCAGGTCACTCCTCTCTCCCACAGGAACGGCTTTGAGGAACTGGCCCTTGCTTTAGAAAATCTTGTCTTCAGATTTTAGGTCCTGAGAAATCCCCTGGAACAGGACTGCTCCCTAACAAAGCTGAATCCTATATGCGAGCAATCAAAAGACATTTATTTATATAAAGTTCTGTAAAAAAATAAATTTTAGAACAGCATAGTTTCATAGAGAAAAACATTTTCTACAGAGTTCCAACTGCAAGATTTTTATATTGTACCATCATTAAATAAGGTGGGACACCATGTGAATTTCATTGCACTAGAAGAAATGCAAAGCATCTTTTTAATATAAAGATATACAGAGCATTCTAGACAACTACAGCTGTGTTACAGCTATGTGTTCTTTTGGATTTGGTCCAAAGAAACCTGAGTCTGTTTCCAGAGAGAATGAAAAAACATTGCACAGACAGCTGATCACTTGTTCTTGCTGAAGGACACTGGAAGGATCTCTCCCTGCAGCTCCCTCTGAGTCTAAGCTCCCCCAACTCTCAATCCTGCCCTTTCTGGGGCTCTGGGCTCAAGGATTCACCTCACCGTCGTCACGCTGCTTAGAAGAGAGTCAGTCTGTTGTCAGAGCCAAGTGACTGCTCCCAATGGATTATCACCTCTTCTGCTCCCAGATTTCAGCCATGTTTAGATCTAAGTTGTTAAGGCCTTTCAGAGCTTGAAGGTTTCCAGTGTAAAAAGCCACATCTGAAGTAACCAGCCTGCAGTGAAACACACAACAAGATTAGAATGTGACCCCATCACATCCACCTGGAGTGCCTGGACAAGCAGACAGGGTTTGTCGAGGACTTTGGCACACAATTGCTACAATACATGTTCAAATCCTATGCCTGGATTAGATATTTTAAGTATCAGTTCAAAACTCAATGCTATGGATGTGGTTTATTTTACAGCAGTGATCATCCATAACAGGATTACTGCTGGGTGTAAAACTAGTTCTAGGGAAGGGAGATCAAACCATGAGTTCAGAAAACTCAGCAGGAATTAGGCATTTAAAACTTCTATTCTCTTGCTGTAATCCCAGGCTTATATAGACTTAACCCCCCCATTCCATTCCAACTAAGAATATTAATTATTGCAACATTAACTTCTGTATTCTAGAGGGCAATGATTCTATGATTCTAGCATTAATGTAAAAAGCAACTGAACAGCACAACAGCTGTATTGTTTGTAATAGTTTATACAGAATTAAAATCCCTCAGATACTGTTGAAACATGTCAGGGATCATGATGCTTCTTGCCAGCAAGATGTAGGAACAGAAGCTGCATTTACATAGGAAAAAAGTCAACCAGGATTCACAGGCCTAGATTTTTACTATTATTACAGAAACAAGCAGTTTAAACAGAATGAGGATCAGAAAACCATGTTAAAAACCTGGTCAGTGAAGACTGCTGGAACAACAGCAAGTGCCATCCAGGGTTTGATGTTCCCCTTCTGAAACAGCCCCAGCTCCCTAAGAGATGTGTCTGAAGTACAAAACTGCTGCCATCAGACAGTCCTGAGCCAGCAGAGACCTCCTGACTGCTAGGAAACACCCTCAGCAGGTCACCAGGAACACCTGCCCCGACCCTTCTACCCAAAAGGGATCCAGGCCACGCAGCCACCAGGACAGAACAAAACCAACAGCACAGGATGAAGACAGCACACCACCGTGTTTGGGACTGGAAATCCCAGTGAGAGACACCCCAAGCACACCCAGGGCCTCTCACTTCAGCTGGGGCTGCAGTGGATACTCTGTGAGCTTGGTTACAAACACCTTTATAAATACCAAAGGCAATGGAATGTCACCTTGCGAACACACCACGAGTACGGAGAACCACTTCAGACAAACTTGCACAAAGTACAAGGAGGAATGCACATAAACAGGAGAAGCAACAATAAACTGGAAAGGAATAAAACTTTCATTCCAGTGACACTTGAAGCATTATCAACTTTCTTCTCTGACTTCTGCAACCTAAGACAATCTTTCCTTGCATGTGGGTAGGTCCATGAATTTCGTCCACCCTTGCCACTCTGCAAACACATCACTGCCCCCAGGTCATCAGGAACAATCAAAAACTCCACTGTTTCAGGGGACAATCCATCTGACAACAGAATTCAGCCTGCAAGAGGCTTCTCCTGTGAGGTGGGGACAGCAGGAACAGGCAGGCACCCTCTCTCAGGACAGGTACCGCTGACCTGTTTGGGGATGGAGTGGGCTGTGGCAGGGAAGGGGAAAAGCTCTGTGAGCATAATCTCTGTTTCAGATCTAGTGCTGCTCTAAAAACCATTCCTGCAGAGCTGCCCACTGCACAGATGAAATGCTGCTTTCTCCTATTTTTACTTTGCCAGCACCATGAGTCACCATCCACGTTTCAAAACTGCTTCAGGAATCACACAACTCCTGCTAATTAAACTGTGGCTGCTGCTGTCACACAAAGGGAGAGAAAGCAATCCATGAGCTGAGGACAACTACCAGCAGGTTTCCAGTCAGAAAATGTCCAGCTCCCAGTCTGTTACCAAATGGATTGCACTCCTAGTTACTGTGGAATGGCACAAGTCATTTCCCTTACTGTAAGCAAGCTCTAAATGGGACATACTAAAACATGGAGCTGTGATTCTGGAATCATGACTTCCTTGCAGAAGACACCCTCCCAATGGCTGCTTATTTAAACAGTGAAAGAAGAGAAGAGCCCCAGCTCACCCATTCAGAGGTCCTCCATCATTGACCACGTTGAGGTGGGCCAGCTGCCTCTTCAGGTGGAGTTTGTAGCTTGCGTTAATTCGTAAAAACAACATCTGGAAGAAACCAGCAGCAGAGTAAGGAACTGTGCCCATGCTCACGTCACTGCCTCCAAAGGTGAAACACACCACCAACACCCTCAGTCACTGACTTTTGGTTTTGTTTCTGCAACTCAGGTGGTTCCTCCTTCTGCCAGAGCTTCAATCTCACCTTCTGGCCACACAGTCTGTACAACACAGGACACCCTCCCCTACTCATTGTGTGTGGCACTTAGAGGACATGTTCTGTGGAATGTGAACTTTTCTCCTCTGCTGTCTGAAGTATCTAGCAACTTGTACTGAGCCTAGAAGATAAATCCCTTTCCTGTGCTAGAAGGGACCATTTAATCCAATGTGAAAGAGAAATGACAACTTGTATTCAATGACTAAATCTGTCCTTCCTTGTCCTTAAGTTTTGCAACTCTGCAGTAGCAATGACTGCAGCAAACTCCTGCAAAAGCACATCTGCTACAATTCGGGTGTGTAATACATTCAGGGACTTTTGGAAGCCACTGATTCTGAGCAGTGTTATAGAATAATCCTCTCAGAGGGCTGCACTCAAGCCTGAAGTGTTGCCATTTGCATAGCATTTCAGCACTAATTCCTGGATTGCCATCTCTAGACACTAAAAGGCAGCTCAAAATCCTGAAATCCATTCTTTTTGTGTACCTCATTGTTCTCCCTACACACTGGAATACTTCCTTCAGCTCAGCTCAAGCTGTCCGTGTGACTGCTGCCAAGCCCTTTAATGTGTGGGTTTCACCAGGACTCAAAAAAGGATTCCCCTCTCCCAGATAAAGTCTCTCTTGTTCCCAAGGCCATGTGCATTTGCAAGCGAGCTGTGAGATGAAGCTCAAAAATAACATTCACCTGAGTTTGCTCCTCAGGAAGGAGATCATATATAGCTTCATGCATCTTTGCCATTTGCTTGCAGATATTCCTGAAGCATGCTGAAGGAACAGGGGCTTTCACTTCATACTGGAAATAAACACACAACCAGTTAACTCCTTTCTGCCACTTTAAAATGGTTTATGTAGCAGAGCTCCCAACAGCCACCTGGGGCTCTGCTTTGCTAATAACATCAGGAATCAAGATCCATTTAGCACACCACAAATTAAAAGGGTGGCTGGGCATGATCTGATCCAGCCAGGAACTGCAGATGCAGGTCCTGTGGCTGTGAGCTGGCCCTCTCCTTCAGCCTGGTACGAACCAATGACAGACAATCACTTCTGCCTCTGAGAAATGTGCCCCTTGAGTAGTTCCCCAGAGAAAACTGCTTGTCTAGGACCATACATAGCCAAATTTCCAAAGATTTAGGAAACTATAAGGAAATGGAAACTCCTGAAATCTCATCTATCTGCCATTAAAAAAAAAAAAACAAACCCAACCACATTGCATCACAACCCCACAAGAACATTGCAGAAATACCTTGGAAAGCAGAGTAAAAGAAAAAAAAGTCCCTTCTCCCAGTGCCTGAAATCCAAGAAACAAGGCACTGGAAAACACCAGATGGCAGGAGATTTGCTACAAAGGGAACAAAATTCTTATGTCCCCATTCTGGATAGGGAAGATCTGAACAGGATTTCAGAAACACTGAAAACCTGTCCTAGGAACAGTGAAGCCAGCTCTGCAGTTCCAGGTGGAGAGGCTGTGCCATCACAAGCCTGGGTGACACACTGGCAGGTCACCTTTAGGAGGGTGACACTTCCCCAGGGAGCGTTGCACAGTTCAAGAAAGAACCGAATCATTGTAACTACATCATTTACAAACAGACTGGAGGAGATGCCTGCTTTCATGCAGGCCTGCATTGTAAAAGAGAACAAAGCTTGTCTGAGCACAAGAAAAAAAAAGAAATGGGGAGTTTTGTGAAAGTCTTTACAGAAAATCCAAACCAATGACCTAATTCTGACAGGAGAAGTAGCAGAAAATAATGCTTTCTGTTCCAGGGAACAACCACCCAGCGTGAGGGATCAAGCATACCTCAAGACAAGGAAGTTAAGCAAGAAATTGTTTCCAATTTCCCAGCATGTTGTTAAACCAGAGGGAACTGGGAGGCTGCAGCAGTGGCTCTTGCACGATTACAGCCACACCCAATTCTTCATTGTCATGGGGAAAAGCAACAGCTCCGGGAAGAACCCCAAGATCTCCTGGCCATTTTTATGTGCAGCTGAGGTCAACAGCTTTAAGACCACAAGGGATCAGAAAGAACCTCACTGCTCTTCTGTCCAAACAGTCACAAGCCAGCAAGTTCAAAGAGAAGCTCAGAACTCATACTGGATTTTTTCCATTCATGGTAATGAACGAGCCTTTCCCATTTGCTGAATTTATTATTTCCACTGTTCAATAACCCCATTCCTGTTGTATTTCCCTGCCAAAGACAGCTGTTGGGAAGTGTCCATGCTGCTGTGAACTGCCTTGTCTCTGCCACAGGGTAAGGACAGCTCCCATGCCATGGAGCTGCCAGGGGAAGCACAGCCTGGAAAAGCAGGAGAAACTTGCTTGTATTACCCAGTGCCAGGTCAACATCCTGCCTACTGCACCAACTGTTCATCTCCTACAAAGCAGGAATTTCAGGGCAGGGTTTGACATGTGCCCACTGCTATGGAACTCACTTGTGCACATTTACACACCTCAGAGCAGGTGACCACTTCATCCACAGGACACTGAAATAGTTGGACTCAGAAAAACACCTGAATCCAGGAACACACTGGCATGGCTGTACTGACATGCCTATTTGCAAATGTCCTGGGTTTATGCTCTTCACAGCCTTCAGCACCAAGATTTCATTTTTAGGAACAAGATGAGCCAAATGATGGCATGTGCTAGGAATGGAAGCAAATCAACCATCCTTTGGTCCTGGGCTCTGTGGGCTGCATTCATGTGGGCCAAGCACTGTGACTCAGCCTTCAAGAACTCTAAAGTCCCAGTTTACATCCTGTGCCTGCTCCCAAAGGGACATGGGCTGTGAAGATGGAGGGACAGTAAGAGATGAGCTCTCACTAACTGCCATTAAGAACATAAACTGTATTCCTACTTTGTTGTGGGCTACACTTGTTTAGTGTCAATAATGTAAATTCTTGATTTGTCTTTTATTCTCCAGAGATACAATGGCCAAACAGCCATGTTACTTCACATAACAGCTACTTTTATGTGGGACAAAACCCCCAAAAACCAGCAGACCATTTTAGTCTTTAGAGAAGAGCATAAACACTTTTTTTAAAAAAAGTAAACACAATAGGAATGGGAAATCCCAATTTAAATGCTTTTTTTTTCACCCTAAGTTTAGGCAGCACTACCTGACAGACCAAAGAAACAGATGAAATGAAAAAGCACAACATAAAGTAACAATAAAATAACAGAAACAGCAAGGAAGACAGAAATGCTGTCTGTTGCAACTGCTCTACTACAGCTCTCATCAGCCTGTCCCCAGCCTGTGTTCCTGTGCTTCTCATGAGCTCCTTGAAGGAAGATGCAGGCCCAGGCCAATCAACCAAATTTGTCACTAAAAAATGAATTCATCCCTGTAATGAAACAGCTTACTTTTTCCCCCAAAACCCTAAGACCCAAAGCACAACACTAAGCTTTAAAAGGTCATGTACTTTATGTATCTGTGGGTCAAGGAGGTGTCTCAGTGTGTCCTACCCTGAGGTGAGTCAGAGCAGATCCAGCCCAAGACCACACTGTAGCACTGTTTAAACACCAAAACACACCAGGAGTACTAATGCTGTTCCAGAGCAGGAACTGCTGAGCACAGACCTCCAGTCCCCAGGCCTGCAGCCCAACAGACGAGCTGGTCCTTCCCCTCCAAAACTCTTCCTCCTCAGCACTTTCCTGCTGTTTCCTCAGGTGCCAGAAATGCCGCCCTCACCGTTGGAAAGAGCAGGGAATGGGATCTGCTGAGCCTGGCTGCAGACAAGAGCTGTCAGTGGTAGGAGAGCACTTCAGCTCCTGAACACTTGAGCATCTGTGCCAGCCACAGCATTGCTGTTCCTGCTGAAACAGCCAATGAAACATTTCATTTTCCTGGGAGTGAAGGTGACTGACACCCAGGTGGAAAATGTGAACACAAGACACATTCATGAGAACAGCACAGAGTTTCTATCTATATAATTAAAAGAAGTTCAAACAAGGCCTGGTTAGGAAAGTTTAAGACTCCATTTGAAACATCTAGACTGTATACAATGAGATCTCCAGTTGCAATTTAGAGAGTGTATAATTATTTCCATAAATCATTACCTTGGATAATAGTTTGTCAAATAAGCTATCCATTATGGCAACGAGCTTTGCTGAAATTTCTGCTATGTGGTCGTGATAATCCTGTAAGGGAAGAGAGCAGGTTTCATTTTCTAGTGGCATTCACGTTCTTCAGCGTACAGTTGAAAAGCAGAACTCTGCGTTTCAGGAAATGTCTGAAGAATTACCTTTGTGATGTGGTCAAAATGCCTGAGCATGCTGAACTGCTTCGGCTGCAGCCGAGCTTCAAAATGAGCCCTGATAATGGGAATGTAGTGTACGATGAGCTGGAGGCAACGTGAAGAAAGGGCTGTGAATCCAGCAGGAGAAATAACAGTTATTACACAGGAAGAGTCATTTCTGTATGGACTATGTCTCCTTTGACATAAGTAACAGATCTGACACAATTTCACATGGTGGGCTTTTGTCTGTTCTAAAAGCATGGAGGTACATGTTTGTTTCCCTGGGAACCCCCACCCCGTGAAGATGCCAGACTGGTACCTGGCTGCTCACAGCCAGCTTGCTGAGATGGGATAAGGGACTCATTTTACAAGAGGCTCCTCGAGTGTTTACTCGACATTTTGAGCCCTGAGCACATGCAGACATCGGAGAGATCTCTAAAGACCTGACTCATCAGCTACTTAACCTCAGCAACCACATTCTCAAGGCAGCAGTGCTTCTGCCGCAGTGGTGTACAAAACACCCTGCCCTGCCAGCACTGACCTGCCCTGAACCTGCTCCTGCTGCAGTGCCAACAGGATCCCAAAAACCAGGCTTCTCCCAACTCCAACAGGGCCTGAGCCAGCAGCAGGACACACATCGGTGCCAGTGTGGTCACCACGCCGGCCTAACATTCTGCAGCAAAAACCTGACCCAGCTGTGGCCCACAGCTTCTCAACCCATTCTCATCAGGCTGTTCCCTTTCCAAAAGGGAAATGCAGACTGGTAATCTCACCAGTTTCTCACCCTGAAACATGGGAACTCTAAGTTTAAATGCCTGCTCCAAACCATCAGTCAAAGGCTCTTAATTTCAGGAGAAAGTTTAAAACTACACTCCAGGCAGGTAACTGGCAAGGTCTTACCACCCTCTGTGCCCATGCACAGCCCCACAATTCAAACACAGCTTATCATAGATATTTAGGGCTTTTCTGCACTTGGGTTTTTTAATAGGCAGGGGAACAAGCTTTGACATTTTAAATACAGAAATCCATACCTAGGTTTTTCGTAGTGATTGTTTTCAAGCCAACAACTTGTAACGCACCAGCTCCAAGCACTAACTGGCAACTTCTAGAGTTGAAATACTGTGAGAAAAAGAAGGACAGTGAAAATGCATGTTGACTTTTTATCATCTACACAAACCCACAGTTTAGAAACACCATCAACAGAATTTTGCAAGATGAAATAAGTCATTATGAAGGCCAGTTCCAGAGTTTCTACTCAGTAGAGTACCCACATAATATCAGAATGGAAAACATCAAGACAAAAGGTTTCTGCTCAGGCTCTTGACCTTTTCCACTGCTGATGTTAAAGGAAACTTGAAGGCACTGAAACTGCCTCCTGCTGAGGTGACTGAATCTATGTTTGTAACACTATGAAATACTGGATTTAACAAATGATGCACAGAAGATGAAAAGCCAACTCTGTAAGAATTCCAGGCATAGTGGACAACTCATGCTTAGACTTTCCTAACTCACTTCCAGGAGAAAGGAAGTTATCATTAAAAGCACACAGGCCAACAAAGCCTCTGGACAGTAAGAGAGTTGCTATCAGCAGGTTCTGGCTTACACTGGAATTCTGTTTCCTCACCGAGCTTGAGACACCAGATTTTCCAGGCTGGGCCTGGGTGATGCAGCAGAAAAGCCATTGTTGCTGTCCCCAGCTCCTGCACTGAGTGTAGAGCAGAAATCCCAGGGCTCATATTTGAACAGAACTGTCTGTTGACATTGAGAGGCAAAACTTAGAGAGACCTGACCCTTTCTCAAACACCTGAAGATGCAGAAGAAATAGTGACAAGGCTGCCCTGCAGCCTGTGTCTGCAACACAGAGAACTGTCCTCACAAAGACCTCCTTTTTGAGGGCAGGGCATTATTCTGCTTCACAGGTCTTTCTTCATGATAACGCAAGAACAAACCCAAAATTTCAACCATCCTTGTGCAAAAAGGGGAAATAATTTTCTGGCTGTTGCCTGGTGTCAGTCACAACATGCAGGCCCACACAGTCACCATGAACCACACCCCCCCAACTCTGGGCTGCCAGAATGGTGCACCCAGGGCAGGAAAAGCAACCTGGACCTCATCCCACAAGTGACCCAGAGCTACATGTGGTCCCTGATCTGAGAGGGGCAAAACCTGCACTGCCCTCAGACAGGGCAGGGCTGAAACTGCCTCACATCCACTTCATCTTCTCCAGAAAGCAACAACTTTTCTTATGCCTCTGTGTGGATTTTAAATAGAATCACTGAGTCAAAAGCTCAAATTTTTGGGAGATTTTTTTCATGAAGATTCTGGGGATTTATCCTGGAATTTTGGGGGATTTTTCCTGGATTTTTTTTGAGATTTTTCCTAAAATTTTGAGGCTTTTTCCAGCAGATTTTTAAGGCTTTTCCCTGGATTTTTTAACCAGATTTTTCCTGGAATTTTTTGGTGGTTTTTCTGGAATTTTGGGGGGTTTTTCGTGGGATTTTGGGATTTTTGCTGGAGGTTATTTTGGGATGTTTTTCCTGGAATTTTGGCCCTTTTTCCTTGATTTTTTTCAGTGTTTTTCTGGAATTTTTAGGGGTTTTTTTTCCCTAAAATTGTGAGAATTTTTGGTCAAACTTTAGGGGGTTTTCCTGGAATTTTGGGGGATTTTCCCTCAAATTTTGAGAGTTTTTCCTGGAATTTTTTTGAGATTTTCCCTTCACACATCTCACACAGCCTAAGTTCCTCTGAGGTATTTAGCTCAGGTTAGTGTTGACTGTGAGGCAAGCCATCAAAAACTTGATCTGTAAAGGGTGGTGGCCACACGTACTGTCCCCTGCCTTTTGTGGCAGTGACTGCTCCCAGATGGCCTGTGCAGCCAGAGCAGGGAGGGAGCCTGAAACAGAGCAACACCTCCTCCTTGTGCCTGCTGGAAGGAAAGCATTCCTGCACCCAGCAGGAAGGCCAGGAGCCTTCTCTTGTCTGCACCACCTGAACAACCCCAGTAATTACAGCCACGTGTATAGTAAAGTAGGGCACCCCTGATGTGATGGATAATTGGTATCTGACTCTATTGATTTAGAATGCTGAACAAATGCTTTATTAAACCTGTATTATATTACATTAATACTGTATTATATTAAAGAGATACTATACTAAAGAATACTAGAAGATACTAAAGAAAAACTTGTGACTGTCTGGAGACAGTCAGGACACAGCTTTGAGTGACTGGTTAATTAATATAAATAACCATCACTAGAATCTAATTACTAAACCCCTTTAGGCAATCTTTCTAACATATTCCAAATGTGTAAAAACAACAAGAGCAGCAAGCAGAGATAAGAATTGTTTTCTCTTCATCTCTCTGTACTTCTCTAAGAATTATCTCTCTCTCTGTTCAGAGAATGTGAATACTACACATGTGCTTCTCACAACACTGAGGTGCTGGAGTGTGCCCAGAGAACGATCTGGAGCACAAGTCTGATGAGGAGCAGCTGAGGGAGCCAGGGGTGCTCAGCCTGGAGAAAAGGAGGCTCAGGGGGACCTTTTTGCTCTCTACAACTCCCTGACAGGAGGGTGTAGCCAGGTAGGGGTCAGTCTCTTCTTCCACAAGCAACAGGACAAGAGAAACAGCCTCAAGCCGTGCCAGGGTTTGGATAGTAGGGATAATCTCTTCACTGAAAGGGCTGTCAAACATTGGAACAGGCTGCCCAGGAGAGTGGTGGAGTCACCATCCCTGGAGGTATTTAAATCATGTGTAGATGTGGCCTTGGCAGTGTTACGTAAACAACTGGACTTGACTATCTTACAGGTCTTTTCCAATCGAAAGGATTCCTTGATTTCTCCCATATGCAGGTGTCATTTCACTCAGGCTGCAGTCACAGCTCAGAACTGCCTGGAATTTCATTACCTGGGAATGCTTTCCATTTTGCATTACAATCAAGTCTAGCTCTTGCTACTCTCCGTTTGCTGGCTCTGACAGCTGTCAAACAAAAAGTACAGTGCCAGGACACCTGGAGTGGCTCTACCTTGTTCAAAGTGTAATAAATGAGCATTTGTTTTTTCTAGCTGTTCTTGACATCTCTCCAATTGATGGCACCTTGCTGACAGATAAAAAACACAGCAATTAAACTGCACATGATGCTTGAATACCAAGAAATAAACCACAGATGACAGAGCTAGAATGAGATAAGGTGAGGGAAGTAACACAGATATGCAAATCTGGCCAAGTTTGATGCATCCACTGCTATTCTACCTGTGAAAAGGTCCTGCAATTCCTGAGGGAAGCAGCAGCTGGAGAAGGAGACTTGAATAGGGGCAGGCTCAGACAGACTGATTTGCCTTGGATAGTGATTTTAAAAGGGAAAATTCATGGATGAACCTGAATGACAATTGCAGGGAGCAGTCTTCCTGCATCTGGTTATTCAAATACCAACTACCAATAGGACAAATATTTAAAGGTCCATCTCCTACAGCTTCCCCTCCCCTGCCCCCCACCTTATGTAAAATATCCTTTTGGAGATTGAATCTGTTTATCTTTCATTGATTATGCTCATGTTCAGAACTCAAACACCTGATATGACCCTTGTGGGCAAAGATACAAATGAAAACCTTTACATAAATTAGCTGCTAGGCTTTGGAGCCTGTATAGACACATATATATGTGTGTATGTATGTGTGTGTACATATATATGTATATGACAGTTTTAAGGAGCATTAATGTGCTCCTTTTATTATTGGTTATTTATATTACCTTGCAGTGTCTGGGCTTTACCAGCTTTCCTCCTCTCTAGTGAGAAACAAATGACCAAGAGGTCCTGATGTTTCATCACCTTTACATTTTACAACAGAACCTTCATCCCATGCTATTTTCATGCTTCTACTGACTACCTCTACTGATTTGTAAAAACCAAGGGACTTGTTTCCTTCCTCAATACACATAAATATTTCTGTGGAATCTGGGATCAAATTGCTTTTTTTTTTTCAGCAGCATTAATTCTACACCCAGCCTGAAGGACAGGCAGCTAGGATTTCCAATATTCCAGGTGAATGACCAGAGTTAATTCCCACAACAAACTGCATCTTAAATGCCTTTGGCTCGAAAGCTTTCCTTATGGCACAGTGGCAGACACAATGATTCTAGATAATTTTTATCATTTCTATGAAATCCCAAAACCACATGAGCATTATTGAGAGGAAGCCATGTTCTCTGCACCCTGCCTGCCCCTGCTTGGCACTGGGGCACACGGGGAGCCATACCTTCAGTAAATCCGACAGGCGGGTCAGCATGTCAGTGGTGATGGAAGGAATGTTATCCACACACTGGCAGTACTCCAGGATTATTCTTATTAGCAGCAATACTGTCCTGAAAGAGAAGAAACAGCCAAGTATGTCACCTCAGTGCACAAAAGAAGCTGAAAAGCCAAACACAGGCCAGTCATGTTGATAGAAAGCTACCCAATGCTAGAGATTATAGCACTGAATAAATCCACTAACTGATGTGGAGCAGAAGTGAAACATAAAAGGAGATTTACATAGAGATAGTTACAACCAATACCCACTCCACAGGGTAGTGTGTGGAAGAAGTATTTTATATGAAAGAAAATCTCTGAAAAATACATAATAAATGCTAAGGAGTCACAAACAGAGAAGGCAGCTATGAAGAAACAGCACCAAATATCCAAAGATGCTCAACACCTGTAATTTCTCCTGAAGTCAGCAGGCACTGGAGAATTTGGGAGCTACTGGATGGAATGAAGAAGGCTCCCCATAGAGCAAGCATGCTCCTTAGAATTCAAATACACAGAAGCATGAAAATTGATGCAAGATCAAACGTTCAGAGTAGATATTTTAAAATTTCGAAAAGTTAAAGTTCTTTCTTCTTTAAGGCAGTAGAGTGCAAAAAGATGACAACAAGTCAACTGAAACTGGAGAACGTTTTGTGAACACGAGGCATTTGTGATGAATGCATTTTATTTGATTAGATGCAATGAAATTGGATGTAGAAGTGTGTAGGAATAAAACAAATATTTGCACTGTGAAGCTCTCACTTGCTTCACAGAGCTAAATATAACAAGCTTCAAGTGAGCAGAGGTATATTATCAAACACATCATATATTAAGCAAATTTTATCCTTTAGAGCAATGCTTCTACTTGACCTGAAATGCTCTTCAGCAGTGATATCATTTGCCTGGCACAGAAGTTCTCAGCCATCAGATTCTGTTTCCAATTGAACAATGACACATCATCATGAAGCAACTCATAAAATGACAGCTGGTCCAAGACATCCTGTACATCACACCTTTTAAGTTTGGTGCAAATTGATGTTAGAACTCTGGGGAGTGAGATCTTCCAGGCTTTACTCCCTCTCCAAAAACACTCTCATGCATAATTAACGCTTAAGCCTCACAGTCTCTGGAAACACAGCATGCTTTCAAATGAAAGAATTAAGTGAGTATCATACATTTTAAAATGTCTCTGATATAACCAGCTTTAAGAAACCACTTTCCAATTCAAATCAGCCAGGATACTAAGAAATAGCATATGCAGCTTCTGAGACGGCCCATATCTTATTATGAATAAGATAAGCAACAATTCAGTGGTGGACTTAGGTATTTTGGTGCTGTCCAGCCTGGAGAGAAGAGGGCTCTGGGGTGACCTCATTGCAGCCTTTCAGTACTTATAGGGGCTTATAGGAAAGATAGGGACACACTGAGATAGGACAAGGAGCAACAAACAGTTTTAAAGTAAAACAGGGTACATCCACACCAGACACAAGGAAGAAATTTTTTACAATGAGAATGGTGGCACATTGGTACAGGCTGCCCAGAGAGATGGTGGATGTCCCAGCCCTGGAAACTTTCAAGGTTGAGTTGGTCAGGGCCCTGAGCAAGTGTAAGGTGTCCCTGCTCACTGCAGGACAAGGCAGGACAAGATGATCTTTAAAAGTCTCTCTCATCCCAAACTATTCTAAGAGCCTACAATTTTTGCCAGAGATAACCTACATTGCAAGAAATAACAATGTACTCAGAAGACAAACGTGTATTTTCAGGTGTGTGTTTCCATGAAATAATTGGAAAAAACCATTCAAATAAAATTAAAAATTAGAACCTAGCCACTCAGAGAAGAAAATGGCATTTTAATGCAGCAAAGAGCTTGTAGTGTTTTATAACTGTTGGGAAAGGAGAAGGATTTTTAATTTAAATAAGATTGCTAAAGCTGTTAGCATTCATCACAGTTCTACTCCAAAGTTCTTGCCAACTAACCCACTGTTAAAAGAAAAGAGTGCATCTTACCCAACTGTTGCATATTTTTGTCCTTCAACAATAAGGAATTCAGCTGGCTTTCTTTCTTCGGTAGCTAGATATTTTAGTAAGACAGGAAAAAGTGTGAGTTGAACTAAAAACAAGTGCAAAAAATGCTGTTTATAAAAATGCAGTGTTCACTTGCTAAAATTTGAAAAAATCCACAATTTTTGTAGCAAGCACTTCTCTCTTTTACAGTATTTATTAAATAGTCGATCACCCATCAAAATTTTTATGACCCACAAAGTTACTTCATTATCTGCTATGATTTTAGATCAAAAAAATCTCATAGTCCCACAGTCATTACGGACTTAAAAACTCCAAATACAACAGATTACAAATAGAAGACAGGCAGAAAAAGCCACTAGGTTTTCTACTATACATTCTCAAGTGATTTGCTGTGTATATTAATATTTTAGCTTCAAATCACTTTTTCCTCAGGCTTCATAACAGAAGCTCTTACTGATGCAGTTTTTCACGGTAAATTATCTGCTTGAAGGAGGCTGCAGGAGGTTATTTTGTGAGCAATGGCTGACAAACATATTTTGGTGTCATGCTCCATAACTGGAGTGATTATTGCTTTAATACACTCTCTGTTATCTGCTATGTTCTTTCTGGGAGATCAGGGTTTCTCCACCATGACATCACTGTATTTTCTTCCTTCTAATCTCTTGCCATTTTTCTCCCCCCTCTCTGCATGCTTTTTTCCTCTTCTGGTTATTCACTTCCCCCCCATCACTGCAGTACTGGATAAGTATCCCCACGAGGTAAGAACACATTAAGCATTCCCACTGTGCACATGGGGAAGTGGGGGAGAAGGAGGAAAAAGTGACTTCTCTGAGGTCAAATGAGGTTTCTGTGGCAAGGTAAATAATTGAATGAACATGAGTTTTCCCTTCCATGAACAGCCACATGGCATGCTGCCTTTCATTTGAACTGGCAGATGAAGTAGTGGGAAGGAGCAGGCTTTGTTTCACACAAGGAGGGCTGAGCACATGCACGTGCTCCTCAGTCCCTTGCAATTCCTCAGTGGTCCCTTGCGGGAAAAGACTGAATTTGTGCAGACACTGCAAGCCTCTACATTGGGAATATTTGTATAAAAAGGCAGCTCTCTCTCTGTGCTAACACTTCTGGGTGTTTCCAAAAAATAAACAGATAATCTTTCAGCACAAGACATTTCAACACCAGTAACAGGAAAAAAAATAAAAAAGATAAGACAACAGCTATCAACTTTCTTCCCATCCCCCCAAAGGACAGCAAGCAAACACAGATCCAGCATGTCATCACAATATGTCCATCAACACTCAAGAGCAGAATTTGCAGAAAATAAATTCATTTCACAGCTGGACTGCAAGGCACACACCTGTTGGTTTTTTTTCAGGGAGAGAAATTCTGCCATCTGACACCGAATCAACGAGGTCCTGGAACTCGGCAGGAACTTCAGCTTGCTTCCAGCGCTCATTGTCCAAAAGCAGGCTGGTTACAAACACAAAAGAGAGGAGGTTGAGAAAGAAATACCTTGTCTTGACACTTCTCTTGCCTGCAATGCTGAAAAACAATTTTAACAAAAACCACTGGCCCAAGATGTTATGTCAGTCATCTTCACGAGAAGGAGGTGCCCGACACTTGTCAGCAGCAAAAGAGAACACTGTGCTGGTCTAGAGATCTCACAATTCTATCTGTCATAGGGGACCAAAAACTACACCAGGCAATAAAGGTATTTATGAGATCACTGCCAATGAAATAATGGATAAATACTGGAATTTTAACAGCTTTTGATGGATGAAGAGCAAACAGACTTGATGGATATTACTGGCCAGGCTGTTTCTCCGAGAGGTTTGGGTTTGGTTTTTTTAGAAAACAGCTGAAAGTAAATTATTCTTAAACCCCTGAAACAGAGCAATCCTGCTCTTCAAAGCCAGTTTTGTGTACTTTCTGTAGCCATTACTGTTCTTATTTAGGGAACTGTAGAACAATCCAGTTTGAAGAAATCAAGTTATGAAATCAGTAATAACTGGAAATAACTGGGGTTTAATACAGTTTTTTCACCCCCTGCTTTTAACAAGCTTACTGAGGCAACAAAAGATTGTGTTCAGTTGGCATATGATACATAAAAATATTCATGGAAGAACACAAATATTGTCTACCCAGAGGTACCTTAGTTTTGTCTTCCTCTCCTCATGAAACCTATTCACAAATCTATTGGCTTGACTCTGAAGAGCTCCTCTCAAGGACATGCTTTTCCTGCCACAGATCTGCTCAGTATCCAAGATAAAGCCTTCCATCAAGCGAGAAAGAGTAACGAACTCGGTGGAATTCAGCTTCTCTAGGAAGCCATCCTGCATGCAAAGAAAACCATTGTAAGGAGACACACCACCACAAAAATGCAGAGACATATAGAAATAACTAGTCAGCATGTCTGAGGGCTACTACAGTTTGAAGAGGCACATTTTATTTAACCTTACATGTGACAGACAGAGTAGACTGCAGTGCAAGCTGCTACCTTGCTACAGACAAGCATTCTCTGCATGAAGCATCAAAGACAGCAAATCAGAATATTAAAAAGATAAATAAATAGGTAGAAGAAACCAACACTGCCTTGCAATGATTTATGTTAACACTAGTGTGCTCTGAGCATTATCACACAGAGCCTGTGGCAGCAGGAATAGTTCCCATACTCCCACTGCAGATGCTGCTTCAGAACCCTCATCAAAGCAGTGACCTGGAAGCAAATGCTCACCAAGCATGAGGCACCACCAGCAGTTCTGACCCAAGCTCCTCACCTTTGCTCTCGCCATGAGGAACTTGACTGAGCGATCATGGCAGACATCAGAAGCATTATAAAGTAACTCTTGGATATTGTTTGCCAGCCTGACCAGCTCCAGATCAGTCAGTTTCATGTCCTCACCGATCCTACAAATGACAGAACCAGCTGGCTGAGCATCAGTTTATGAAGCAAACAGTATTTTTGCACACAGAAGGAAAAAGCCTTGCAGCAACTGTCAAATGCAGTCAGGTAATCACCAAAGTCACTTTATACAGATGGGATCTTCTAAGCTGATGTCAAGATCCTGTCAGCCCCTCGTAGCAGGAAAATGAATAATAGCACATACTTTTCCTTTTTTTTGATTTTGCATTCTAACTGCTATTAATGGTCTAAGAGTAAACACGATATAGCCATTACTGATACAATAAATATAATTAACAATTTACTGAGTTAAAATTTACCCAGCTCCTGTGAGACTTCAGCATCACAAGCATATGACAAATAAAACACAGTACTTTTCTTCTGATGCAAGTGGTAAGGTCTAAAATAGATAGTCTGCACTCCCCACAGCCTTAATGTACAGGCTGTCTTTCTATCACCTCTTTAGACTACAGGCTCTTAAAGTGGTGCTTTTTAAAAGACCTTGTATGAGTTGTCTACTGTTCTGAGGCCAGCACTCAAGCACAGCTCTGCTGCTCATGGTTCATGCCATTAGTGAAGATCACAATCTTCTGGGCCAGCCCAAGGACTGACAGCATGAGAGAAGACAACTCAGGACACCACAGAGCAGCAACCGGGCTAACATTGTTCTGTGTATTTTTATTAGCCTGCTCCAAACACAGAGCAAAGGTGCAAACAAAACCAGAAGAGTGATGAAGTAAGTTCATTTTACAACAAAGTTATGCAACCAACCTCAGAAATAACTTTACTCCTCAGAAGCTCTAGCTGGATGGTGTATTTTTAGCAAACTTGGCAAAGTGCACCAGACTAGTTTGGATCCAACCCTTTTCCCTTTCCCTGCTCTTCCATGTAACCCTGGACTCCTCTTCACATTTCATTTCTCCTCCAGCACACAACAGATGTTCAGATCAGACATACAAAGGCCTGTGTTTTATGCACAGCATATTTCTTTTAAATCTATCTCCTTCAGCCAGCATTGTCATTTGATGGGGAAGGTCTCTATCAAAACTAACAGTGGTTTCAACACATAAATACTGATACTCAAGGACCCAGCAGCAAGAGCAGGCCACTTCTCTTCCATATCTCAGGAGGGTAACAAGTGGTATTTCAGTTTTGCTTCATATAACTCTGTATCCAGACATGCTGGCTTTTGAAGTGGGTCATGCCCGAGTCCCACACACATTATGCCTGGCTCTTTTCAAAAGATAGCTCTGACTTGCAGCCACAAGTAAGGGGTGCATAAAAGGATGCCAGAAGGTTGGAACTCTGGAGACTGGAGCACCTCAGGGCAGCACTGCCTATGTAACCAAAGCATTGAGACGGAATTGTTTATTTATTTATGCAAGTCAAATAGGTGATGACAAACAGAAGATTTTTCTCCAGAATTTATCAAGGTGTATTCCATGAAGCCATTTTAAAAAAACAAGCAAACAAAAGAAAAAAAAAAAAAAAACCAGGAAAAATAAACACAGAGAACATGGACAGGGAACAGAAATGCTTCTGCCTGCTAAAGGCATGACAAACAATCTGTCTTTCAGGGACTCACATCTCTCCTGCTCTCTATCCAAGCGGCCTCCCTAAAAAAATGAATGGAGAAGGGGCTCTTTTCTGGAAGAAGTGACATAAATCAGCCCCTGTACCACTACATCAGGAGGTGAAGAAAAGGCAAATATAACAGTGCATTCTGATGGCAGTCTCTAGGGGGAGAGCCACTACACTTCACCTACCTAAAAAGCACATTCCTCCAAAGTCATTTTTGTACTGTGTGACCAGAAACAACCGCCTGCACCTCACCCCTTGTTCCAGCCACGCTGCCAGGCGGAGACAGGCAGGGTGTTCACTCACATCATCTCTACTCCTCCTGGAGTGACAGAAGAGGACGTGTGCTCCTTGCTGGACGAGGAGTCCGTGGTGCACTCGGGCTCCGAGACGGAGTCGCTGCTGCAGGGCTCGCTGTTGGGGGAGGTGTTCCTCTGGGAGGCCGAGTCGGCTGCTCCGGCCGGGAGCTCCCCGTCGCCGAAGGCGTCGCTGATGAACATCCCCTCGTGGGTCAGGTAGGCCACCTCGCTGTCCACCATGCTCTCCTTAGCAGAGTTCTTCTGCAACGTGTCCTCCAGGTCTCTGGTTTTTTGGTTCTTGTCTAGAACCAAGAAAACCACGCTACGGATAGTATTTAATGTTGCCTAGAATGAAATATAACTTTTATTACAAAAAACCACCCCAAAACCCTAGTGCCAGAAGCTTGTGCTAGAAAGAGATTTTCTTTGTTGTGTGTAATTAGTATTTAGAGGCAGACCCATTTGTCTGATGGCAACCAATATGTGATATTTCTGAGACAGGTGAAAGAAACCTCATTTGGAGCAATCCAACATGTACAAAAGCCCTGTCCTAATCCCTAGCAGCTTAGAAGAGAAGTAATAGAGAAAAAGAGGTATTATCTCTTTGTCACTGCTCTCTTTGTTAGCACTAATCATTTTTGCCCTGGATGCCAATATGCACATCTCCTTTCAATCAGAAGTTAGAACTCTACAAGCAAAAACAACATCTTAAGACTTCAAATGGAAAAGCAACTTCATTCCCTTTCATGCCCGAACTGTATGAAGTTCTTTGTAGATGAATGTCTTACCTTTACTCTCTTGAGGAAGATAGTGAATTTTGAAAAAATATTCTTCAGTAAATCAAACCACTGAGGAAAATTCATCATCCTCATCTGGTCTGCAAGCCTAAAAAAAGAGCAGTATTCAGCAAACAGCAATTGTTTGCTGGCCATGATGCTTACTGGCACATAAAGGAAAAGAAAACATGCTTTAAATGGAATTGCAAATATAAGGAAAACTGTGTAGACTTTTACCTGGCAAGCGAAAGACACTACCTAAACAACAGTTATGATCAACACAATGCAAGTGGAGAGGGGAAGGAGAGATATAGGATTAGGTCATACTATCAGAAAATGAAAGCTTCACATTTACCCTTTAGTTCTGTCCTGGGCATAATGTTCTCTTCCCTATGATAAGTATGTGTTACCAGCAAGGGACAGGGTTAATAACATTTTCACAAACCGTGTGGGAGGAAAGAAAATGACTAAAAAACCTACATGAAAATACTTTTCTAGTGTTAAAAAGCTGTGTTATCAAGCCCATTTAAAGGCTCAATTTGGAAGGTATTGCAATGAGACCACTTCTGCTATTAAAGTACAAGTCAGTAGTTTGTGGCAAGAGGGCAGAAAAGTCACTGACAGAACAAAAATGAAACCCTGTAATACACAGTTAGGACCCAAGAGCAGAAGAATAAATACTAGAGAATGGTGATCAAATATCCACTGTGTAAAAATGACCCTGTGCCCAGTCATTTCCCAATCTGGGTATGAATTCCATGCAGGTTTTGCAACTCACTTTGCTTTATCAGCTGGACTATTTTAATTATCTTGGGGTAACACTTTGCTGAGTCAAGCGAATCATAAAGCCATAGAAAAAACAGAAGCTGGCAGGGGCCCCTGGAGCTGGGGTCTCTGGAGCTGCCTTGGCCAAGCCCTGTCAAGGGGTTGCTCTGGGTCAGTCAAAGCCTGACCATGTCCCAGAACACATATTCCACAGCTTCTCTGGGCCTGTGTTGCAGTGTTTGACCAGCCTTCTGGGGAACAGATTCTCCCTACAATTCAACTGGAATTTCTCATCTTCCACATTGTGCCCACTGCCCTCGGGGCAAACTCTGAGAGGAGTCTGGCTCCATCTCCATCTCTGCTCTGGTATTTGCCTTTGATGGGCTTGGTGAGGCTCCTGATGGACCATTTCTAGGGCTAAAGTTGTCTGGTCTCCTCTCTGGATAACTCCTGTTCTTGATTATAGGGAACTTAAACTCACGACATGTTTTAATACAAAGTTCCAGATTATGGCAACAGGGAATGCTTTCAAGTAGAGATGGATTCAAGAGATATATGCTTCATGTAGTGAGATTCACTGAATTTTAGTATTTATTTCAAAGGTAAATTTAAGGTAACATTAGAATATGAATGAGAAGTAAAACAATATCCACCCAGAGGTGGACAAAAGCAGAGTCTTAAGAAGCAAGAGAAGAATAATCCTTAATTATAGGGAAATTTAAGCAAAAATTAGAACAGTAAATTAATCTATGCTAAAAATCATACTATCCCCACCCACCAGCACCACCAAAAAAAAAAAAAAAAATCTGGCTGCATACTTACTTAACAACCACTTCTGTGTCTATTTCTTCTATCTGCGATACCGTATTAACCACACACTGTCAAATTTTAAGGGAAAAAAAAAACAAAACAAAAGAAGATCTTAGCTTCTTTCTAACCACTGCTGAGTGTCATAACAAACACATTAATCCTCAAATTAAATAAGGAAAAGTAAAAAAAGAAAACAAAGAGATACTTGTATCACTTAACTACTTGTTTCTCTAAAAACACACCAGAAAAAACAACCCCAAAAAACAATCAAACCCCCCCCAAAAAAACCAAAAGAAACCCCCCAAAGCAACTGGCCCATAGAACACTGACCAGCTTCTTCAGGTCTCCAGTACAATCAATTTTCATTACAAACACATCTACAGTTCTACAGCCATTTCATTCATCTCTTTTCCCATTACTTGTAAGCCCAAGGTACAAATCAACTCCACTCAGACTGAAACAAGGCTTTTCTCCCAAATGCCAGTCAATAAACTGAACAAATGAGTAGTAGAGTGTGAACTCATCTTGCGTTTAAGCAAGTTTGTACAATCCCAATGGTGACTGAGGGCTGCCATCTCAAGCTACACGGCTTTTACCTCTGTTCTGAATAATAGTGGTCAGTACAGAAGCTTCTGAAGAAGAACAGAACCTTGTACTTGAACTATGCAGTGTGCTCAGTGCTTACAAACCTCTGCTCTTACACTTGCCTGGCAACAAAAACCTACTAAAATTCACTGACCAAAACAGCCCAGCAATGCATTTGAAGAGGAAGCACATTTGAGGTGTGGCAAGAAAAGAGTTTCCTTTATTAAGGAAAAGTACCCCTAAGAGTTGAGACAATGGGCCACCATACAAAAGCATTGCACAAACCACACAGGAATTACACAAATCCTGCCTATTTTCCTTATTGAACAGAAATTTACACTGGAATTTGATTAAACATTGTCTACTATTAACCAGAGGAGAAACCTGAAAAACCCAACTTAAACTTCCCAGCAGAATGGGAAAAGCATTTTGAGACTGAGAATGATCAGAAAAATAGGGAGTGCTACTTGTCTATCATACGATCAAACAAAGAATCTGAAGGGCAAAAAAAGTCTCCTAATGACTGCTGATACAGGCAAGTGAAAAGCCAGTGGAGACTGCCAGGCAGATGAACAGCTTTATCCTGGTGTTATTCATTAATTCCTTTTTTTTTTTTAATTTACTAGCAGTATGGGCCTATCCACCTTGTGCAACCAGACCAACAGAACCATGGGGCTGCAATGTGAAAGGGATTGGAACAGCCAAGTCTGGCTTAAAACAAAAACCTTCAAATAACAGTATTAAAAAACCAAATCCAAACTTTCAAAAACTAGGTTCCCAACCCAGCTTACAATGCAGCTGTGAACTGCAGACTATCCTATGAGGACAGGAGATGCCCAACACAGCACCTATCTCCCAGAGATACAAATCAGAGGCAGTTCATAGCACATCAGAGCATAACTCTGAAAAATCACCTATCTCTAGGAAAAAAAAAACCCATTCTTACACAGTATTCTTACATATGTGGGAAAACAAGCAAGATGAGTAAAACCGAAAGTACCACACACACCCCCTAAGTTCAGCCTGAGATCTGCTTCCAAACAAAAGTCATTATGTCACTATCCAAATTACCCAATGTATTTCCCCCAAAGCATGAATCTGAATTTTGTTCAATTATTGATTTTAGCTCATTTTATCAATAAGGTTTTTTGACTTTAAATACTCTGCCCTAAATGGCAAACCACCACACCAATGCAAAAAAGGATTTGGGGTTTAATTTAAGTTTTTTTTAAAGGTAAGCAGTTCTACCTTCTCCATTACTTCACCTTGCTTTCTCAGAAATAGTCAAGGATATTTTTCAACCTTTTATCATGTGCCTATGTTAGGTCTGTGTTAATATTAAGGCAAGAAATCTTTTCTGTACCATTTGCAGGGAATTCATTGGTTTAAACTGGCAAGTTCTTTGATTCTCCTTTATGTGCTTACACCAAGAACTCCAGGGTTTTGCTTTACAGTGTGTTGGGAAGGAGAGGTTTTTAGTTTTAGTGGTTTTGGAGTGTTTGTTTTGTTGTGGGTTTTTAATGAAATGTAGTGCCATGACACAACTCTACTATTTCAGAGAGCCACGCCTTAAGAGAAAGGGAAGTTCGCAACAATGTTAATTTTACACAGAAAACAGGGAGCTTATGTTACCTACACCTTCCAAAAGTTATTCTGTAAAGTTCTCTG
>VYZP01041225.1:0-18995 GCA_013400635.1 Hypocryptadius cinnamomeus
GTGTATTTTTATGTAGTTGGCACTAAGTAGAAGAAAAACCAGCTAATTCTTTAGGAACTATACACAGGGTTCCTGTATATTGTGCCCTTTATTTTCAGTCTGGGAATGCTTTGTTTCTGTTTTTATACAAGTGATGTATTCAGTAGGTCCCTGCATGTGTTGCACTTCAGCTTAAATGAATNCTGTATGTCCCTGCATGTGTTGCACTTTAGCTTATATGAATTGTTTATCCCTTATCTTACCTATAGAAATATACCCTCATCATGTCTAGACGTGGACCTCTAGTGACCTAGTCTAGAAATTCAATCCAAAACCTCGTACTGAGGAAATCTGATGCAAAGTGCCTATTGGAGAGTGTCTTTCATGCTCTCATACGTCTCTAAACAAGCCATGAGTGGCTGGGCCACATAACTATAGCTAGGTACAATTTTGAAAATCCTTACAATCTTTTGGAACAATAACATATAATTACAAAATGGTGTCTTGACATCTTCCCTTTAAAAATGTTTGCCTCGTGCCTGTACTGCCAGGGTACAAACATACCCATTAATCAAGGTGTACCACAAACCTGTCTTTCCTTGAAAAATGCTTGCTCAGTGAACGTGCTACTTTCAATTACAAACAGAGTTCAAGCATGCCTTGGTCATTTGAAGTATTGCACACTGTTTTCCATGCTGTGAAGAGGCACTGTGGTGTGTTACCTGAAAAAAATCTCTCCTTTATATTCAGCTAACATTTCAGGCAGCACTTTGTAGCCTGGGAGAGATTATTGCTCATGATTGCTGTTCATAAAGTTCGTAGCTGGTCTCCTTTTTTTCTGTAAAGAATGCTATTTTCCCCCTCCCATTTCTTCCAGATTGTTTTATTTCCTAGGAAGCTCTGGAGCAATTTACATGCCTTTTGGGTCATGCAAGAAATTTTGTAGCCAGCTGAGCAACTGGATGGAAGTTACGTGTTCTCCAGCTCAGACAGATGGTCTTGTTTAGCTGTCACATTTTAACTCTGTAGCCTACCAAGGATTTGTCGTTCTTTTCAGAGCTATTGCTAATATTTTGAACTCCTACAGAACCTTCCTATTGAACTCACGAAGCTCTTCACAAACATGATAGTATTTAGCCCTCATATTAGTCTACTGAATAAAGAGATTAGTATTGTCATTTTACAGATGGAAAAGCTGAGACATGAGGAGGAGTAGGGTTAGTTGTGTAAATGAGATATCTGACATCAGATAATAGAGTTCTTGTTCAGACTTGCTGGTAACAAGTTATGCATGAGAATGTCACTAAATTTTGCAAATGCTAATTCAGTGGCTGTTGTTGCTATTATTTTTTACAAGAGTTGTATCCAACACTATAGACAAACTGAAATGACAGCTGGTAAAGCACAGGCCAGACAAATATTGAAAGGTGACAACATGGTAGGAGAAAGGGGAAAAAAAAAGAAGCACAAGAAAGGTGAGCCTGTAAGGCATATGTGATGAAAAATGAACATCTTATCACTTTTGTATTACAACAGACTTCTGAGGTGATCTGAGATACTGGTGAGTACAGAGAAGACATTTTGCACTGGTTCCATCCTTCCTTCTGCAGCTTGTGAACACCCATACACACTCACTGATTAAGACTTCTCCAAGCTTTGCTGACACCAGTAGTATTTAGATGGGTGTGGCTCAGATACTGGGGGACTCGTGTCATAGCAGAGGGAATCAATTAGAGGAAGGTCATATGTGACTTGAACAGAGATCCATCAGTGCTTTACATTTTCCTGTCATTCTCTGTGGATGAAGAAGAGAGACTATGCAAACCTGTAGGTCTCTGATTAAGACCAAAGTCTAAACTTGCATTTCTTGTACCTGCAGTCTTGTATTCTCAGCTGCATGAGACAGGGAAAGTGAGTCATTTCTCATACCATCAGCAGCTGGTCTGAGGTTCATTGCTGGAGGAGAAGGTGATGCCAAGATATTTTTCATAAATTACAGTGTCTCTAGTGTACACTTCCCTTCAGTTTCTTGTTTCTCTTCCCATGCATGTTCTCTTTAATTAGCTTTCCTTTTGTTCCTTTGCTGCATTTCTTACCCTTGTTGTGTTTTCTGGCATTATCCCAATGCAATCTGTATGCCTTTTAAAATAATTTTATAAATCCTTTGAACTAAACTGTTGATCTTAATCTATTACTCTCCTGGTTATGCAAGGGCAGAGACAGTGTGTTCCTATCTGCAGTGACAGGCCACACTGCCATCTTTATCTGTAGAGGTGGTGAATTTAGGGCAAAAAAACTCTAACAGCTACCAGATGTTTTGAAGCTCAGCCAGGAGAAAGAGACAATATATATAAAATCTTTTCCTACTTCCATTCCAGATTGGGCACCCTTTCTTTCCTTAACATCTCATACTATCAGAAGAGGAAAGAACATTGAAGTGGGCAGTTCAAACTGAGAGAGTTAGCATTTTAAGTGGATGAGTTAGATAGATAAAGAGCCAAGATGAAAATTGCAGTTTATGCCATTTTTTCATTTTATTGAAGTTATCATTCAAATCTTGGCAGAGACAACATCTGGAACAATATTCATTTTAATGTGACATAAATTATCATCATAAGGAATATGGCAGAATGATCAGCAGCCAGAGAGAAATAATTTCTGAGATGGATAGCTAACATTTCTTGAGAATTCAGTCAATTAAGAAGTATGATTGCTTATTTGATCACATCAGTTAAATTACTGAAACAAATAGTAATGGAACAGTATGAGATGCAGATGTGATGAAAAATATTTTGAGGATTATAGATTCACAGATCTAAATCCTGAATAGTTTCCAGAGGCAGTTGTTCCACAGAAATAACAGGACATTTCTTGAGTGTCAACAGAATAGATAAAAGAAACAGAAAAATAAGTTGTCAGTCTGGCACAAAAGTTTCTTAACTATGGTTACTGTCTCTGTATTTTGTTTACAAAATACAGCAAGCCCGTTAAGCCTCTAAAATTTTGTTTACTTTCATTTGGGTTGTTAGAGCCAGACAGGTGGGCAAGACAGTACAAACACATGACCCAGACTCTGCACGAATCAAAAGCCATCCTAGAGCTACAATGAAATCTAGGTTTAACTTTCCCAGAGATTTTATCTTGTAACATTGGACAAACTATTTCATTTTCCTGGGCCTCCATATCTTATCTGTGCAGAACAAAGACTGTCATGCCATGCACTTTGCTGCTTAGTAGAATAAGGCTCATACATGAGTTGTGGGCATTGGTGAAAATCTCAGTACTTGGTGGATAACCAAGAGTTTTGCCAATACAAAACAATCCAAAGAGAGAGAGAGAGCACATTTAAATTAGGATGCAAAAATATATAGCCAGGATTTATTTATAAGAGTATGGGGTCATCAAAATGAACTCTGATCAGAGGTGTTAGGTCTGCACATCTGTACTGATATCACCCCAGCTGGCTCAGAAAATGATGACCATTTTGTGGTGTTATTTGGCTAGACCAGAAGAAGTCTCTTAGGGATAATTAGTAGTTTTGCGTAGTAATCACAGAAGGCAATTTCTCTTGCTTTAGTTTGTAAGAGACCTCCCAGCATAAAATTTCTTCTAATAATGTTTTGCCATTGCTGGCAAAGCATTTTTATAATGCTTTAATGATGTGCACTAGTGGTTTCCTCCAGGAAAACCTCCCTGCTAGTGCTGAGGAGCTGATCCCAAAATCCAAGTGAGAGAGGTCAAATCTAGGAAAAAATAGTAAAGTCTGATGCCAAAATTAAACTGTTCACTGATGCTTTGATCATCTCCATGAGACACTGTGATGGGGAGATAAAATGGACAATAAACATTCCAGGGCAGCTGGAGTATATCAGGTCTGCCACAGGTAAAAGATTTAGTCTTCTACTCAAAAAACAGCATGGCTGCAGAAGGTATAATGGGAGTTGTGAAGTACTGAACTGATTTAAACTTACCTGGTCATCCATGATAGACAGGAAGTTGTTAAGAAAAAAAAGAGAGGGGGAAAGAGAAAGAAAAAACAGAAAGAATAACAGGTTAACATTATTATTATTATTCTAATTTTAAAATGTAATATTAACATGAAAGCCAGGCACTGGCCATTTTTTTGAAGGTTTTCCCAGGGACCCCTAAATATTTTACACAGGTTAATACACATATGTTGACCTTAAAAATTTCAAAGTTCCAACCAGACTGCTTTGAATACTCAGCATTCAAAAGTCACCTAGTCCAGTACCAATGACACATTCCCACTTTCTCCAAAAATAACCCTGCAGCCTTGTTTGTTCCAGGCAAAACTCTTGCACAGGGTTCATGCTCATTAAAAAATTGACCAAATTATGTATAAAGCTGTTTAAGATTACTTGCTATAAATAGAGCATTTCTTCTTAAGCACTGCTTTAACCTCAAATTGCTGGGCCTGGAGCAGGAATTGCTAAGTGAAATTCTATGCAGATCAGACTGAACAGCACCTTTGACTTGAAGATATGTAAACTCCTAAATGAGTACAGTTAGTTTACCTGTCTTGTGTTCCTGATGCATGTGATTTCTTTGACTATTTCATACTTCTTGGCAGAAATAAAAATTGGTCCCTAAATTTTTCCTAGAAATATTTATTATAGTTCTTGTGGGTAGAACCCATTCAGCATCCCAGACAAAGAATAGAAATAATATGTGAATTAGTTGACCAGTTTCACATCACTGGCTAAAGAAAAAAACAAGTAACTGGACAACATAAAACCAATTCCTAGGCTTCAGTTCAGTGAACAGCTTTAATGAATGTAATCAAATAATGAGGAGTTCAGAAATCAAGAACAAGTCAGAGAAAGAAGAGAAGGTTGAACTTACTGGGTGCTGTATTTGTGGTGTACATTTCTGTTGTGAGGCTGATACTCTCTTTATATTTTTCTTACCACCATTGCTGAAGCCCTGGAGCCTCTTTATCCCTTCTGTGTTGTTGGGGCTCCTGAAACTGCTTTATGTCTTTTACGCTGTCATATTTATTTGCACTGAAAGGTACTGAAAAGCAGTTTACAGTTATGTATAGCCTCACCTTTTACATGTCATCTTAGTAAAGAGACTTGTAACATTTCCATTTCAAACCTTTATTTCAGGTTTTATAAATCCTCCTGCTTCTAATTACATCAGGCTGAAGACAGCAGTATAAATGTTAGCCCCACAGACTGATCTGCAAGGACTGGTAGACATCTATTTTAAAATATGAGTCATCAGAAAAGGCAGTGATTTTGCATAATCTCTTTTTTTTTAATACTAGACTTTAATTCACAAGAGAACACAAAAGCTCTGACTGCTTACCTTGTAATTGGAGATCAGTTGAGTGGAATTAATGGAACTACATTATTAAGAAATAGAAGGAATTGGCTGAATTTTGTCAAGGGTTATGGTTTTTACACTGTTCCTTACATGGAACACAAGAGATTGCTTCAAGAGATTCAGAGCTAATACACAGAATGAAGAAAAAAAATACTTTTCTTTATAAAATATATGAATAGTGACTGCTTTGGGGGTTAATCAAAGCAAACCTTGAGGCTGAATGACCAAGAGGAGCAGTGGATTTCCATAGAAACAGCTACTGATTTATGTGGTATAGGCCATTTCTTTGCTGAGTGAAAATTGGTGTCCTTGTATTTTGAGAATGAAATGCAGGAACTGCTGCTGCTTGGAACAGTGAAGCACTGGTGCAAGCTACCTGAATACTAGGAAATAGCTTTCATTTGTAGTTCTGAATAGTTAGCTAGGTGGTGCTTTCTTTGTCTCAGTGGTCACTTATGAAGTGTCCCAGGCACATCCCAGGATAAGGGTTGAGCCAGGGCTTATCTGAGCGCATGTGACCCCTGCAATTCCATCAGACAGGATGGCTACCTGCAGACCAGGCACTGAGAGCTAGCCAGCGTGCTCACTGCTGTCTTTGCAAGGCTGAGATCATCAGGGAGCCAGCATGCAGGTTAGGGTGTTGTGGCCCAGGTGAGCAGAGACCTAGACAGGTACAATGCTGCCTGGGGGGTGCACTGGGAGGACATGGTTGTTGGGCTGTCTGTCCCCAGTTTGATGCCAGTAACAGCAGGGGTACCACGGGGTCTGTCCTGGCGCTCATCCTGTTTAACACCATTTTCAATGACCTGGAGGAGGCAACAGAAGGCACTTCTGTGGGGTTTGCAGATGACACCATACTGGGGGGACCAGCTGACAGGCAGGAGGGCAGGCTGCAGGAACAGGTCAGCATGGATGCTGTTGGGCATAGATGGGAACAAAGCTGTGCTGCCTCATAAAAGCAGAGGATGTGATACAAAATGTACAGCTCTTCCTCAGCCTCCTCCAGCTGTCTTGTTTACAGTGCAGCTTTACTTGTTAGTTGTATTTTGTTTAATCTCTCTTTACAAGTGATCTACTGGGCATTGACCAGTGCCAAGGGCAAGGAAGCATCACTCCACAGAACTATGCTTACTTCAGCTTTCAGTATGTTACTGTTTCCCTTCTTGTCCCTCAGGCCCTCATAAATCTCATAAAATCCTTTTCAGATTGAAATCCTACTCTTTCCAAGCTGTAACATGTTTTACAGCATGTATTTCTCTATAGTTATCTTGGTCTCTTGTTGACAGTCTTTAGGTATCAGTTCCTTGGCTGGTAAATATCTTCCTTATTCTTAAATCTATCCACTTGCTTTTGTTCAAAGCAATGCATGGGGATAATAAATTGGCCCACAAGTGCCTGACACTGCTTAATTCTTTCTGTCACGCCAGTGTTTCATAATACTGAATCCTGGGAATGTCTTGAAGAAGCCAACAGCATCTTCCTCACTTGCACATCTCCCAGAAGAGCTGCAAGCTGCCCGGATTTCTCTAGTAAAGTCACTCAATGGATGTCCTTCCATAAACAGTGTTCCAGTAGTTCAATAGATTTATTCCAGAATATGAAAATAAACAGTTGTTTCAAATGCCAGTTTTAAGACTTGCAAAATGGAACTATGTACATGCATAAGATGAGAGCATAAATCAGCTCAGTAAAACAGCTTTGTAAATATTTATGAGCACAGGGCTCCTCATTTCACACATTTTACTCCTTCTCTGTCCTCATCTTAAGTTTTCACTTGCTTTAGTTTATGGCTGATAGTTTGGGCTGAGTACCTGACATTGCTAAATTGCTGCCTGTTTTCCCTGGTATTGCATATACCACAATCCTGGACCTTTAGTGACTGCAGGTGAATGCATGATCTATAGAAAGAAACACGTTTGCACGGAGGGGTGTATTCTGAATTCTGATGGACCCACATTGTGTTGTGTGAAGTTTAGCAGGCACCACATTGATGAACTGCAGCACAGCCTGGAGTTTCCTGCTTGAGCTGCCACCCCTCATTTGGCTGCAGGTGAGGCAGGACCCACGTTTCCTCTTTGTGTGGGTATCAGAATGGGGCTGGTTATTCAGAAGGGTGAGGAAAGGAAAGTTAAAAAGATGGTTGATAGGATGAAAGATAAAGGTGTGGAATGACAGAGATGTGAAGCAGCTGTGAAAGAACAGTGGCAAAAGAATCAGAGCTGTCAGGATACAGCAGAAACAATCTAATGGGGCCTACAGAGATGGGTTATCATCCCATGCAAAAACCTTTGTCTCCCTGTCACCTTCTCCTGTGGCCATGATCCTTCCCCAGGCATCCTGGCCTTTTGGTGGCACAGAGGAGAGGAAATGACATTTTCACTCCTTCCTTTGCAGCAGTCATAGAGGAGAGCAGAAGGATGCAATAATTTAGACATTTTCTTTTCAATTTTTGCAAAGGTGTGCATGTGCTCATTATTTCCACTTGTGTCCATGTTAGTGCTGGAATTTCTATTACTCTTCAATAATTCACACAAAAATCTCTGCATTTTCTCCCTATTTCACCAGTATCAGATAGCACCATGTTGATATAATAACCAGAAACAAATTCTAAAAATAAACCTACTGATAATTTCCTAATGTTTGTTTGACCAGACCCTTAAAGTTCCTGACTGGTCAGTGGACTGAGATAAGTACTATCATTTTTCTTCTCTCCTGTCTGCTGGCTTTTCAGCCTTTTTGAACTTCAACCCACAAGGGGGCTGAGCAGGAGGTGCTTGTGGCAATTCAGGATGGATTATTCTCATTGAGGAATTGGCTTCTGCTGTTTCATGAGAGGCTTTGGCAGATCAAAAGCTGTTGCTGCTGAGATCCTGCCAGGTGTGCTTTCCATGTATTTCTGTATGTCTTCACTGAAACTGCGTGGGATCAGTAGAATAGGGGAATCTGCGTATGAAAACATTTTGCATTATGTTTACACATCCTAATTAGAGATTTATAAGGACAGCCAGATATGCTGCCATTTAAACAATTGCTTGTATTTAATTGTGTTTGCATTTTTATTAGGGAAATATAACAGAGAAAGATAACTTATTAATTTATATGCAGACTTATCAGAAGATTTCTGTACATTGTAAAAATTTACATCATTTAATGTTTTAGCATGCATTTAATCATATTCATACAAATTTGTCTTCCTGACTGCAGTGGCATCATTCATCAACAGTTACCCTGAACTCTGATGATCATAGGTTTGGCATAAACATAAAAAAATATTTTCTTCAAAAAGTAGATTTTGGAAAGCTTATTGGCAATTCTTCCTGAAGTTGTGACTCATTTTGTATTTTTAGACACTGCTCAAGCACAACTGCTGGTGTACTTGAGGAAAAAAATCCTCTTTGATCAAATAGGATGTTTGTCTCTGGTGAGCTGTGCTTAAGGCTTTTATTCTTTCATTTGCATAGTCTGTAGTCACTGGCATTCCCCAGGGATCAATGCTGGGCCCACTCTTATCCACCTTGTTTATCAGTGGCAGAGGAGGCCCCCTCAGCCATTTGCTGATGAGTGTGCCGATCACCTGAAGGCTCTGCTGCCATTCAGTGGGACCGTGAGAGGCTGGAGAATTGGGCAGAGAGCAGCGTGATGGGACAAGTGCAGGGTCCTGCATGTGGGGAGGAAAACCCCAAGTGCCAGCACAGACTGGGGACTGACCTACTGGAGAGAGCTCTGTGGAAAAGGACCTGGGGTTCCTGGTGGATGCCAAGCTGTCCATGAGCCAGCAGTGCCCTTATGGCCAGGAGGGCCAATGGTGTCCTGGGGAGCATCGGGAAGAGTGGCCAGCAGGTTGAGGGAGATGATCCTGCCCCTCTACTCAGCCCTGGTGACGCCACCTCTGGAATACTGTGTCCATTTCTGGGCTCCTCAGCACAAGAAAGACAAGGAGCTACTGGAGAGGGTCCAATAGGGGCCACAAAGACAATGTGGGGTCTGGAGCATCTCCTGATGATGGAGAGACTGCAGGAGCTGGGCTCCTTCAGTCTGGAGAAGACTCAGAGGGGATCTCATTAATGCATTTAAACCTCTCAAAGGAGGGTGCCAACAGGATGGTGCCAGACTCTTTTCAGTGGTGCCTAGCGACAGGATGAGGAGGAATGGCCATAAACTAAAACATGAGGAAGAACTTCTTTCCATTGAAGTTGGCAGAACACTGGAACAGGCCACCCAGGGACGTAATGAATTTTCCATCTGGAGACATTCAAAACCTACCTGGATGAGTTCCTTTGTTAGCTGCTCTTGGTGACCCTGCCTTGATGGGAGGGTTGGACTGGGTGATCTCCAGAGGTCTCTTCCAACCCTAACAATTCTATGATTCTGGTATAGTTAGTCAAAACATATATAAGGTCTTTTGTAAGTAACTTAACTTCCAAGTGTGTCATGTTCACCTCATGTTTCCTGATGGCCAGTTCCAGGCAAGTTGTTTCCATGGCTTTCTGCAGCCCCCAAGTTTCTTTTTCAAGATATCATGATCTGCACATCCAGAACATGGGGCTGGGGTACAAGGCACATATGATGAGCCAAGAGTCAGTGGAATTTAAAAATGTGGAGCAGCCACCATGAACATTTCAAGAGCATCTTGAGAGCAATTAATGATGATACTACTTTCCATCTACTTCCTAGAAAAAAGAGAGCATCATTCTGTTTTTTTTAACAGAATCTCTGTTTCTTTGAAATTAATTAAGAACAGGAATGTATCCTCATACTAGCAGATACCTTGTGCAGATGAACAAGCCAAGTCTAAGTTGTTTCCTTGAATGTGCAGAAACAGTTCTTTTTATGCAACAGAGAGCAGCATACAAACCCTCAGAAGCAGTGGTCATGATGTTAAATGCCTGCTTTCACTGCAGTTCCACTCCTTCATCTTGGACAATCTAGGACTGGGTTCCCTGATGAAGCTTCCTCTTAAAATTATGCCTCTCCAGAGACCTGAGATTGTCAAGGACCTCTGTTTGCAACACTAACTACAGTAAATGCTATTGTATTATCCAACAGTAGCAAATTAAATAATCCCACTCCCGTCACTTTCTAACAGGATAACGTTAAAGGCATTCCTCTGGGATGGAGAGTAATAATTTGATAATTCCCCTCAGTATTTCATGCTTCTCAGTATTGCAGCTAATTTCCTCTGAGTACCTTATTAACATTCACAATGACTTTGCAGTCCCACCCTAATAGCTCTCCGCAGAGGCAGTGACTGTGAAGGTGAGAGCTGACAACGACATGTTTTCCTCCTTTTTCCTCTACAGACTGTATTATCCTGGTTTCCACCCACTGAGGGCTGTCCAGCTGATGCGAGTGGGCAAACTGCAGTACAGTCAAGGCATGGTTCCTCAGGCACTGGAAACCTTGAAACAGGTCAGTATGGTGAAATATTTTTTCTCTTTCCCTCTCCCTTGCTTCCCCCAAAACTGCTGTGTGATTCCCCCCTCATGCCTTTGGATACTCCTCACCACTTCTTCCACCAGTGGTGTTTCTCCAGTCTGCAGCTGGGTATGGTGATGGGTCACTGTTGCTCAGCACAGCATTTCAGGCACTGACATTCTCTAGCACCAGTCACAGCTAATTACAGTTTGATAGCTCAGAGGTGCCTGGATGAAAAATTGCTATTAGATCTGAAGAGATAAAATTATCTCAGTGCTTCATATGTTCCTTATTCCTATAGCAAAGTGATTCTGAGAGCACTGAAAGTACAGGAACAGGAGAAGAGTTTCTACCCTCCTTATTGCCTGTTGGGAATCTACCCTCCTTATTCCTTGTTGGGTTCTGTGACTTCAGGCTGGAACACTTTGTCTTTAACGTGTGTATTTTATTGTGAGCCACACTGAAATCAACAGGCATGTCCCTCGATCCCTCATGTTTCTTATCATTCATCATCTTTGATCTGGTTTTGCAGCTGTGCTTTGTTAGTTGCATTTCAGCTTTAAGCCATCTCTCTTGTACCTGAGCTGACTTTTATATTCATTTCCTTATACCTCAGGCTCTTATTTGTCCTTCTGTTATATTGCTGTTAGTATCATCTTAAGTATATTAAATAATCCCTTTCCATGTGCAACATGTCCTCAGGATGTAGAATCTTGCCTCCCATCTCAAGCCCTCAATCACTGCTGGGGTGCTTTGCTCCCCCTGGAAGATGTGCTGCCTCTAGTTTCCTTTCAAAAGGTCTCATTCCCTTATGTTATGCTTGCCCTGAATACTCTACATGCTCCATGTGGTTCCCTGTCCTGCCTCTTGGCTCACCTCCAGTTCCTGACACAGCTCCTCGTTGCCTTTGCTGGGTGCTGCCAAAAGCCACCTGGCCCAGCTACTTGCCTGTGTCTGCTGGGCAGGAGCAGGCCCAGTTCTGGCACCAGTGTTGGGAAGAAGTGTAAGAATTTGGTTCTACATTTCCTTCTATTAATGCCCATGCTATATGAAGTGCTTTGTGGCAACTGCTGGGGGTAGAAGGGGATGGGTATCTCCACTGGAGGTGAGGGAGTGTTTCTTTTCCCCTCCTGCCCAGGTCCCCTATAAAGATAATATCAGTCATGACTCTCTAGGTATTAGTATTTTGTACTTAATCTTTTCTTCAATCCCCATATCTCTGTGGTTTTAACATGTGAATAATGATGCAAGCTGAATACTTTTCATATGTTGAAGTAATAAATTAGTATTTAATATGATGCCACTCATGCTAAGTCTTGGTATAACTTAAATCTTCACTTGATGTATTTTACTTAAATTATAGCCAATTCTGATCATTATAAAGCAGACAGAAGAGTAATCAATTCTATTTTTATATATTATTCAGAAGTATGTCATATATCTGTCATGTGCCAGGTAATCCCTCTGGTATTTTCCCCAAAATATTGATAATTTCCAAATATTTAGACTTTTCCTTTTAGCAATGGAATGAGACTCCAGTCAGAGGAGCTTCTGTTTTCATTGACACTGCTACAATTATATTAACAGGCATTGTTCTAATTGCATTTCTAATGTCATACCTCATTAGATTAAACTGGAGTCAATTCCCCTGGAGACAAGTGAATGCTGCTGGTCAGTAAAGGTGGACATTGCAATGGGGAGTCATATGTTTTTGGTGAGGAAGCTGACCACTGCAAGCCAGATGGCTACACTATGATCCTTTGGAAACTGAGCAATGCCTAACACAGAAACCTTTTCTAGGCTGTGACCTCCTCTTTCTCTGCAAAGGGAAATTAAGGTGCTGCTTGCCCTTCTGTGTCATTCTTCAGTGAGCCTCTAACAGAGGCTCTAAGCCATTGGTGCTCCACAAGGACACAGTAAGCGCTTTACAACTGAGGTGTAGAATCCTGTCGTGGCTTTGCCTATTCCCTATTCAGCCTCCCCTTCTTCACCCAAGTGTGGGACGAGGCAACACTGAACTCCCACTCCCTGGGAGCACAGCTGAGAGGAGGAAGAGCTTCTTGTCATCCTGTTTCTTCATGTAACTTCTTCAGATGAGCTCTGCAACTGATTCACTTCCTTGCTTTCTACACCAGAACAAATTAGAGGAAGATATAATTCCCAGTTTGTTGTGACTAAAGGATGTGATTCCTAATATTACTCAGATAATGTCCTAGAGTTATATGAGAGCACAATTTGCCCCTTTGTGGTTAGATGTGTCAACAGAGCATGCCACATGCTCAGAGCAGAAAGTCGATTACCTTCTCTGCTTCATTACTCTTCTTAATACACTCTGACACTGAATAGCAGCACCTTGTTGGAACCCTCGTCAGACTAATTTCGCTGTGGCATTAGGAAGAAGGATATGGAAGGTGCAGAGAAATTGGGATCTGAGTGGAATTCACCTCACATATAAATCCTGTTTAATCAGGCACAGCCTCAGAGCGGCTGGGGATTGACAGCCTCTCTGCAGCAGATACATGATCTGTTAAGACCAGTAGATCTCACTTGGCTCTGCAGCCCAGCCCTCACTGCTGCTCTCTGTGCCACAAAAAAATGAATCACTATCCTAACCACCTTGCTCTTAGGGCCCTATGGGTTTAGCTCTCTGCCCTGCACCCCTGAAGAAGGCTTAAATAATGTGGAGGGCTTTAAGTTGCCTATTAAAAAGAAATCACCCCCTAAACTTATATTAGGCCCTGCAGAGTCTTATTTGCTAGATTTTGAAATAGAAGTTTTACAGAGAGGCAATACTCTTCTAGAATGAAAAACTGAATGTAGCCCTTGGTTTATTTTACAACCAACATATTATTTTTTAATTTATATACATATTTATGAAAGATCTAATAGAGGACAGATTGAGTTATAGATCTGGAAAGCTTTTGTCAGTAAAAGACAGGAACTGGAGCCCAATCTGAAAAGCAATTTGAAGTGCCTGACATGGCATGGTCATGAGAGTACTTTTGTCCCCCATGAGCTGATGGGTACAGCTGTCTTTCTCATGAACACCTACAACAGGTACTGTATGACTTTCCTGCTTATTGAATTGCCTGTTGTGGAGGCAAAAGCACAGAAATTGGGGTAAAATCCTTCCCAGGTCTCACAGGAACACTGAAGAAATCCCTTCTCTAGGTGTTTGCTTCAAGCACTGAGGTGTTTACCAGTCGTCATTGATAGTATTCCTGTGCCTGCTTTAACAACCTGTACTCTTCAATCAAGAGACATGGAAAACCACAGATGCTCCCTCTGAAATATTAGCCTACTCTTCCTGCCACTGTGGCACATGGCCATTTGCTTCCTGCTTTCCCTGTGACAGAGCTGTGCCATCCTGCACCTGCTCATGGTTCCCCACAGCCATGGCCATGGGCATCCTGTTCCATCCCTGTGCAAATCAGGCACAAACACATGCACTGCTCCTCGTCTGCATTCATGGAGCAGCAGCCCTACTTCTACTCTAATGGGGTTTATATTCTTCAGGGTGTGGCTGATGACACCGTGGCCTGTGTGCCATTGTAGCTTTTCATAATTAAATTTGTTCTTTTAGCAGGGAGGGAGACCACACAGACCACACGAATCTGCTCAGCCTCAGCTCTGCTGGTGGGCTGTGGGATTGAGAGCAGGGGAGTGGGCAGAGAGCCCATGTGTTCCTGCTTCTGTCCAGTAAAACAATTCCTTGCACTGGAGCTGAAATTACCCCCAGTTTTGGACTGACCTTTGCCAGAACAGCTACATAGCCTAATACCAGTTGAATTTAGGCATTACTCAAGTCATTGCTGTTCTAACTTTGATGCAGCTGGTTCTGACTCGTACAGCAGTGCCTGAGATAGTACATTGCATAAGAATGATTTCCTCCAAGGAAACAAAAGGATAAAGACTGAGTGCTTTTGTCTGCCATACTTATGAAAGAACAGAAGTGGAAAGAAAATGTTGGAGGTGGGAGAAAGGCAGCAATAGTGGCATTAACTCAATATTAGGTTTGATATTAAGGATTATTGGTTTTTAATGGAGTTGTATCTATATAGACATCTCTGGCTGTGCATTTCAGAGTGTCAGGGTCCAAGTCCATCACTATGAGCCTGACCTCTATCCTGTAGTGGGGCTGAAGATCCAGGTCAACTGCCCAGGACTGTCACTCAGATGTATCCAGATGCACAGCTCTTAGCATACATCATTCACAATAAATCCATCAGCTTTCTGGGACAGGGCATGCAAGCACTCTGCACCAACATGTCAGGATCCAGGGCCAATTCACCCAGCCACTTTGTTCTAGGGTGATCCTGTCCCCTTCTAGTTAGTCTGGGTGCAGCTGCCTGTTACGAAAATTTTGTATCTCTGATTTTGTTTCACATTTCTTCGCCATTTCTAAAAGAAATGAAAGGTTTTTCCATCGCTCTTTTTAACTGTGTAAATTTCATCATTTAGTAGTATCATTTAGCAGTTTTTCAGTATACTTCAAAAATTTACAGTTTTTAGAGCTTCTTTCTCACTATGATTTGTTTTGACTGATATTTCTACTTGTTCTTTCAATCTTGTGCTGCCTTCCTCTTTTAAGAATTAGCAAATTTGATGCAAAAATAAACTGTGCTGGAATTTCCATATGCCTGCCAGTCTTCATCATTTGGAAGTAGGCTTTCATTCATTCCACAAAAATATATATTTACTTTTGTCTATCCAATTTAAATGAGGCCTCTTCCTCAACATTTCTTCCCCAAGAAGAATTGGTGCAATTCAAAGCCAATTTAGCTGAATTTTGTCAGCTACTGGACAGGGAACCCTTTGAAACATGGGCTGCATTTAGTTTTTTGCAATTCTTCAGTTCAATATGATGAAAAATCTCTGATCTTTTCTCCTGCCAGTACACTACTAGCTCCCTTGTTCTCTCTTCAGAAGTGCTGAATCAGCTTCCATCTAGGACTTCCCTCCTTGCAGGAGGAATTTAATAGAGGAAGAAGCAGAAATGCCATATGAAAAGTGATGATCTAAACTGGAGCTGGGCAAAGAGCATTGCAGACGTACATGTGGCAGGAAATCAGCAACACTACAGGCAATATCAGCAAGCATAAATTAGCCCAGCAGTGGAAGATGACAAACATACAGAGAAAACAGTCCCTGGCAAAAGCAGCAAAGACCCATTCCCCTGCATGCCTTTTGACAGTGAAACTATTAAGGTACTCATTTGTTTGATGCTATGTATAGTTGCTCCTGGTAGAGTTAAGGTACTTTAGTCCATGGGTTAAGCATTAATCCATTTCTATTTTTACAGTACTTTCAGGCTCCTAACATCATGAACATCACAGTCATCTTTTAAATAATGTATCAAAACCTTGGGTGTTGTAGTTGACCAAACGGCCTTCATGTCTCAGTGCAAAATTATCTCTCTCTGCTGTTCAAAACACCGAGTTGTGCAACATACTTGTGGGGTTTAACACCTAGGAATAGTGTGTCAATGCCTCCTTCTTTGTCAGGGACAAATCACCATGCACTTTAGGATGCTTCACTCCTATTTCAGCCATGCCATGCATTCGATCCCCCAGGTGCCAGCCGCTTGAGGACCAGTTCTTGCATCCCACCCTGCTCCAGGGTCCAACCCCTTTGCATGGTCTGCACAATGACTAACATGTCCCTTTTTGTTCTTTGCTAAAGGCCTATAATATCATGAAGGTGACCCATGGGACAGATCACAGCCTGATGAAAGTCTTGATGGAGATAAAGGAAGAGTGTGAGGCCATGATGAGAATACAGTGAAGATAATCTCTAGTCTGGAAAACAAAGTATTCAAGGACAAAGAAGATGTTTTTTATTTAATTGTGAAGGTTCTCAATGGTTTTAGTGTCTTTTCTTTAGGTCCTATTTGCTTTACAAAAAGGTTTGATATTAGTTTTGCTGTATGGTCAGAATTGAGTTGGTGTTTGGCAGAATTCCTGTAATTTTCGGAGGGCGGGGGGGTTTGTCATCAATCATCAGTCTTATTGACAATAACTAACAATACCTAATTATCTGATTGTAAGTATTGGGAAATGCATATAGAGTCTTCATCAGTTACAAAGTGATCTAATTCCACTGATATCAGCAGTCAATTTTTATATCAGTTTATGCCGGCAGTTAGGAATCTCTTGTCAGACACATTATAAATTAAGAGAATGTACTTTTTTCCCTTTGCCTTGCCCTTTGGTTTGGTTTCCAAAAGCCTGATCCAGTGCTCTTTGACATCAAATAAGTTTCCCAATGTTTTATATGGGATTTTCTTCCCTCCCAATAGATCTGCAGGGCTTTGTCTGTCTTCTTCTTCCATTTCATACCTTATAATATTGAATATTAAAATAGATTAAATAAAAAAAATTTATCATAGGTGGAAATTGTTTACTCTGCTGTTTCCCATTTTGCCATCTTCAAGAGTTTCTCACTTCATAACAGTTTTAAAAACAGATATTTGGACCTGTGAGCTCAGTGCTATGGCTTCTAGACCTTTCTGAGTCTGTGGGGTTTGAATGTCACATCCCCATAAAGAGAAGCCCAGAGACCTACAGATGAACACTGTTGTCCCTGGGGAAGACAAGGATGTCTTGGAAAGCATGGGCACACTATTTCCCCATGCTCATCAGCAAGAGACTTGTTCTTGCCAGAGCTGTTTACTTCCATTTTTAACACAGAAACAAATATTAACAAAAGCCAATATTTATGAGGGACATTGAAACTTAAATAATTTAAGGCCTTTGAAAGTATTGCTTCAGGTGTGTCACTCCTCTGACAATTTATTGCTGCTACTCCAGCCATGACTGTTGCTTCATTAATCCATCGTTGTTGTAAAGTCAGGCTTTTTTCACACCAGTAACCTGACAGCATTAATTATTACAACATGAGAACACATTTAAAAAGAAAATGAACACTCTGGGTGTAATTTACAGCCATGGCACACGAATGCCAGGGCTGAGGAAGATATCTCCTTTCAAGACATTTGAATTTGTTCCAGCGTTTGGAGCGTTCACTTGCCCGGCAGTAATGTGCAGGCAATAACCTCTGAAATGCAGTGCATTTCTGGAGTATGTAGCATGGCTTGCTGCCAGAGGCCAGGTCGTATCAGCCACCCAAGAAGTGCAGTAATCCTCACAGAAATTCACTGCTTGGCTGGGTCTTCCTGCTATTATAAAAAGGAAATTGTCTGGGGGAAAAGGTCAGACCTTTTGCATTTATTGGGAGTTCTGACAAAGTACTGATGGACAACAGGTCTTCAAAGCCTGTTTTCTGGTTTTAAGTGGGCACATGCATATTGGAATTTGCATGATTTTTTTGTAAAGATCATGCTTATGTTATCTTGTATTTACATATCTGGTACTAAGATTTGCAAATGGAAGGGACTTCAGAATCTAAGGTCAGGTGATGCATTAGTTTGTGCAGCATAACCTGGGAGACAGCCCAGAAGCCCTCATGCACGCAGACACATCTGCAGGTATGAACTGCAGCACTGTTTACTGGAGCTTCCTCTCGAGAAGGACACCTCAACAGTCCAAGGTAGGAGCTGGGGGATAGGCAGTCGCCTGCTGTCATATGAGAACATCTACTTTACAGCAAGAAACCTCTACCTGTGCTGGGGCCTTCTCTCTTCTTCTCTGAGAAGACACTTAGAGAAAAGGTACAAAGGAAACAGTTCAATGACAGACTGATGGGAAACAGAGAAGGAGCGTGCTGTTGGCTGTGGAGTGTCACAGCAGCAGCTGTGCTGCCATGAGTGCAGAGCTGTTGGAAATCCATCCACAGCCCCAATGCTCCATGCAAGAAACTGAATGGGCACCAGGATCCTCAGTATGGGGGCATAACCCATGCTTTACATTAATTACTGTTGATGCAAAACTTCTTTCAGCTTGGTCAAGGCAAGAGTCACATTTTCTGGCTGTTTTCAGTCATTTACTGAGCAATTTCCCTTGAAGATTCCCATGCACTAACACCACCAGCAGTGCTGCACGGGAGGTTGCTGTGGGCAGATTTTTTCTCCTGGTGGTCCTGCTCCAGTCTGTTTTCTGCAGGGAATGCTGATCAGTGATTGTGGAGGGATTTACCTGAATGCATCGTTTGAAAGTGGCAGCAAGCAAGGGTGCCAGGGAGGAGGCAACTTTAGATAAGCACTCATTTCAAATCAAGTAATATTATCTTTGCACAGACATCATGTTTCAGTGTTCATGAATAATATCTGTCAACTTTTTCAGGTGCTGGTATTA